>JZKD02S1662790.1:110273-131667 GCA_000966675.3 Picea glauca
CACAATGGGGATTAATCCAATAACAATAATAATAATAATGACATGATTAATCTGCAATGGGGATTTAATCCAATAATAATAAGAATGCTCTTCGCAGTTACATTATTTCAACAGGAACGTGGACCGTCCATCTGATGCGAGCAAAATTTCAGAAGTTGGAATATCAGAGGTGAGCAACCTTTCGACTTCGCAAAATACGAAATCCCAAATCATGAGAGGGGAGATTTGGACCATTGGATCACGGGGATTGTGGACCATTGATCTGATGAGTGGAACTCGCTAGTTTGGGTTTCGGAAGAAGGGAGATGAGCAATCTTCCAACAATGAGAAGTGCGAAGTTGCGAAGCACTCGGAAGCTTGGCCCCAGGTCATAGCTGGAGGTCATATCAGTGGAAGGTTAAAGGAGGAGCTAGGGCCTAGAGAAATTGTCGATTGGGAAATCAGAAATCAAAAGGGTCGAGTTTGGCTCATGTGTAATCACCCAAGGTTTGAGATTGTGTAGCGCCTTTTGGGTTAGCCTATGGTCACAACCGATGATCACATGAAGGAAGCTCACGCCTAGTGCTTGTTCGTGTGGGTTGAGTTACACATAGGACCTGTGGATATTTCGTGAGTATTCCAGCAAGGAATCAAAGAGTTGTTCCATCTCAAATATTGAGAGGATCCATTGATCGAGAGGTCAGCAGACCCTACTAAGGTGGGGGCACTGCATCAAGTGGTATTAGAGTGAAATTTTTTGCTTGCAGACAGTAGGCAAAGGAGAGGATACAAAATAACTCGAGTTGTACTCTATGTGTGAGAGACAGTCAACACAATGCTAACGAGGAGACGAGTGGAGCCGCCTTTAGCCAATCGGGCTATAGAAAGGGAGATGCGAGAACTTCATGCAAGATTAGAGGCGATAGAGGCAGCGAAGAGGAGAGAACCTGATGTTGGAGAAATCAACGATGTAGAGAGTGAAGAAGTAGAAGTCGAAGAAGCTGCAAGAGAGAATGTTGTCGAAGAATGCTTGCTAAGAGCAGTTGTCAGATTGGGAGCTAGATCCAAGATAGAGGTCCCAATGTACGAAGGCAATTTGGATACTGAAGAGTTGTTGGATTGGGTACAATCCATGGATAAATATTTCGACTATGAAGACGTCGATGAGGAGAAAAGGGTGAGAAATGTTGTCACCAGGCTCAAGGGACATGCAACACTGTGGTGGGATGAAATGCAGGCTGAGAGGAGAAGCAAGGGAAAACAGAAGATAAATAATTGGGACAAAATGGTAGCCAATCTAAAGGCAAAATTCATGCCCAAAGATTATTAGATCAATCTGTTCAGGAAGCTGCAGAACCTGAGATAGAAGGGTATGACAGTGAAAGAGTACACAGAGGAGTTCTACAAGCTGAACATCAAAACTGGACAAAGAGAGAAGGATAAAAAAAATATTTTCAAGTATATAAATGGCTTGAGGTATGAAATCTAGGATGAGATCAGCATGATGTCAGTGAGGACAGTGCAGTATGCTTATCATTTTGCACTAACGGCGGAGGAGAAGTTGGCTAGAAAAAAAATCCAACGAGGTAGAGGTAGAATCCCAGTCTCGAACAAAGGCAAGGGAGTTTCCCATGACAAGGCACAAAAATCCAAAGATGAGATTGAGAAACCACATAGTCACTCGGAAAGAGGAGGAAATTCCTGAGGAAGACAAGATGGTGGAAGAATTTCTTCCAGAGGAAGAGGAAGATGCAAAGGAGGAGAAGTGAGATGTTACACCTGTGGAAAGGCAAGACATAAGTCTTGGGAATGTCTTGAGAGAAAGAAAGAAGGATAAGGTGAAGCTCACATTTCGAAAGAACAGAGAAGGAATGTTGAAGCAGAAGGAGCAAAGGATGGAACATCCCTGATGTTGAGAAAAGCTCTCTTAAAACCAGAGGAAGAAGTTGAGAAGCCAGTGCAGAGAAACAACCTATTCAGGACAACTTGCAAGACTAAAGACAAAGTATGCAAGGTGATAATTGACAGTAGGAGCACTGACAACTTAGTATCCACAGAGATGGTGGATAAATTGGAGCTGGAGACAACTGCACACTCGAAGCTGTACAAAGTCTCATGGTTGTAGAAAGGACACCAGGTAATGGTTACTAAACAATTCTTGGTTGAATTTAATATAGGAGGATATAGAGATGAAATCATATGTGATGTAATTCCCATGGATGTATGTCATATTCTATTGGGAAGACCATGGTAGTTTGACAGGAATGTCATTCATGATGGGAGGAAGAATACATACACCTTGGAGAAGAATGGTAGGACACACATGTTGTTTCCAATAGAGGAGAAGAAAGTGAAAGAGGAAGCCAGCATAAGAATACTTATCATGAGCGGGAAGGAACTCCTGAAAGCAGCCAAGAAAGGATAGGAGATGTAGTTTGTTGTGGTGAGGAAACCTAGAGTTTTCCTTACAAGTACTACAATGGATGATTTACCTAAAGAAGTTCGAGAATTGTTGGATAATTTTGCCGACATAGTGGTGGATGAGTTGCCTAAGTCATTGCCAACCATCATAAGTATCAACCATCATATCGATTTAATACCAGGAGCAAGTCTGCCAAACAAAGCAGCGTAAAGACTCACACATCGAGAGAATGAGGAGGTAAAGAACCAAGTCCAGGAATTGTTAGACAAGGGTTTGATCAGAGAGAGCTTGAGTCCATGCACAGTTCCAACTATGTTGAGTCCAAAGAAAGATGGAGGATGGAGAATGTGTACAGACTCAAGAACCATTAACAAGATCACCATTAGGTATAGATTTCCTTTGCCAAGAATGGATGATTTAATGGACTGTTTAAGTGAAGAAAATTTATTTTCTAAGATAGATTTGAAAACTGGGTATCACCAGATAAGAATGAGAGAGGGTGATGAATGGAAGATAACCTTTATGACAAATGAAGGTTTGTATGAATGTCTTGTTATGCCATTTGGCTTAACAAATGGCCTAAGTACTTTTATGAGGTTGATAAATGAAATACTGAAAGATTTCATTGGCAAGTTTGTAGTTGTATATCTGGACGATATATTGATCTTTAGCAATACTAAAGAGGATCATTTGAGACACCTGACACTAGTGATGAGAAGACTACAATAGGAGAAGTTGTTGATAAACTTGAAGAAGTCCTCTTTTATGAAGACATAACTCATTTACTTGGGTTTTGTGATCTGTTCAAATGAACTGAAGATGGATCAAGAAAAGGTGAGAGCAATCAAATAATGGCCATCACCAAGAAGCGTGTTTGAGGTAAGAAGCTTCCATGAATTAGCAAGTTTCTATAGAAAATTCATCAGAGACTTCAGTGGAATTTGTGCACCAATGATGGATACAGTGAGGAAGAAGCGCAAGTATTTTAAATCGACAAAGGAGGCTGAGAGGAGCTTCAATACTCTGAAGAAGAAAATAACAGAACGACCAATTCTAGTCTTACCTAATTTTGGAAAGACATTTCAGGTGAGATGTGATGCAAGTGGAGTTGCAATTGGAGCAGTTTTGATCCAGGATAATAGACCTGTTGCCTATTTTAGTGAGAAGCTGAATGAGACTAAGAGAAAATACTCCACATATGATAAGGAGTTGTATGCCATAATTCAAGCCTTGAATAAATGGAGACATTACCTTGTCCCACAGGAATTTGTCTTGTATAGCGATTACCAAGATTTACAATTCATAACCAGATAGGAAAAAATGAATCAGAAGCATGCAAAGTGGATTGAGTTTATGTACAATTTTACTTTTGTCATAAAACATATTTTTGGGAATGCTAACAAAGTTGTTGATGCATTGAGTAGGAGATGTTTGATTCTGCAGGAATTTCAGATGAAGACCTTGGGGTTTGAACACCTTAAGGAAATGTACAATGATGATCCATATTTCAAGGAAGCATATGAAGCATGTGTGAATCTTGTGCTGAGAGATAGGAGACAATGGACAAAGTATATGATTCAAGAGGGATTGTTGTTCAAGGGCAATCAGTTGTGCATACCAAAATTCTCAATGAGGGATAAACTTTTGAAGGAAAATCATAGTGGAGGATTGGATGGACATTTCAGCCATGATAAAACATTTTCACAGTTGAGCAGTTCATACTATTGTCCAGGTATGAGGACAAAAGTGATGAAATTTGTGAATAGATGTAGAATCTTCCAACATGCAAAAGGTAAACGACAGAACACTAGATTGTATCAACCATTGCCAATACCATAGAGGCCTTGGGATGCGATAAGCATGGATTTTGTGTTAAGGCTACCAAGAACGCAAAGAGGATGTGATTCCATATTTGTGGTAGTGGATAGATTTTCAAAGATGACACACTTTATCCCATGCCAAAAGACCAGTGATGCAACACATGTTGCAAATCTATTTTTCAAGAAAGTTATGAGACTTCACGGCCTACCCAGAAGCATCGTCTAGGACAGAGACACAAAATTTGTTGGTCATTTTTAGAGAACATTATGGAAGAAGTTGGGGACAGATCTATCCTTCAGCTCAGCTTATCATCTTCAGACAGATGGACAGACTGAGGTGGTAAACAGAAGTTTGGGAAACTTGTTGAGGAGTCTATCCACCGAGTATCATAACCAGTGGGATCAGATTTTGCCACAAACAGAATTTGTATACAACGACTTGCCAAACAAAAGAAATGGAAAGATCCCATTCTAGATATTGTATGGAATGCAACCCATGGGAGTATCCGACTTGAGAGACTTGGGACAGAGTGAGATCAAAAGCATTGGAGAAGAAGATTTTGCTGCAGAAATGCAAAAGCTCCATAGCCAGATCAGAGGACAATTACAGAACTATAGCCAAGAGTACAAGCGCAGAGTTGATCAACATCGTAGAGAACTTCAATTTGAGGTGGGAGATCAGGTTCCGACACATATCAGGAAATAAAGGTTCCCTAGAGGAACGTATAACCAGTTAAAAATGAAGAAGATAGGACCATGCAATATCTTAAGGAAGTTTGATGCAAACACCTATGAGATTGAGTTGCCAGATGATGTGGGCATATCACCCATATTCAATGTTTTAGACCTGTATCCTTACAGGAAATATGACACAGAGGGATCAGAAGATCAAGATAAGATTCAGTGGGAGAAACAAATTCCTATAGAAGAAAAAACATAAATGGAGAAGATCATTGATCATAGAATTGGCAAGAAAACCAGGAGGAAGACCTATATTGAATATCTAGTTAAGTGGAAGGGACACCCAATAGAGGATGCCAATTGGGAAAATGAAGTTGATATCCAGAAGAATGGAAAGTCAGTGCAGGAGCTCATGGACAAGAGTCCATGAATTTTTGTCCAAGGGGAGTATTGTTGGCACAGGGGCAGACCCAGGGTTCAGCTCCAAGAGCACACCAACAAGCCCTAACTACTAGTCCTTTCGGCTACACCTGTGAAGCAGATGCAGTCTCACCTGAAGCAGCTATGGGGGGGTTGCAGGAAAAAAATGTCTACAACCAAGGAAAATATCAAGTGGATCCAATACCAGAACAATACAACATGCATATATCACTTATCATCTTAGATCTATTCCATACATATATCATATCTACCATAGCAATGTAATAACAATATATCAAAGCAAAACAGCATAGCATCAATCACACACACAAGACAGATAAACGTGGTTCACCCTCTCTCCAGGGCTACGTCCACAGAACTGTGTTTTATGATATATTAATATGAAAGCATACAGTTCTGATATACTCTCTTAACCAACAGATCTTCTCTCTTCTCTCTTCTCTCTTCTCTCCCCTCTCTGCGCACCCAGCTGCAGGGCTGATCTTCGCACCCAACCGAAGATCTTACAATACCATAAGGATCTTAACTCAGCACTTCTCTCTCATACAATAATAATCACTCACCTAAAAAATACAACTAGATCAATACTAGCAATAATGACAACAACAACAACCATCATTGTGTCTTCCGCGAAGTTCTCATTTTGTCTTTTCATCCTTGTTCTTCACTTACTTCCATAACCAAGGGCCAACAGGTCCCCAACATTCACCTGTGACTCGTCCCGAGGCACTTCAGATTTGATATTCTTATTTTAGTTCGACTTCAGACTATGCAATGCAACCTCTTCCTTTTGTTTTATGCCTCCTCTCCTTCCTTGTGCAGACTGTCTTTTCTGTGTCTCGTACCTAGTTTCAACTGCAATTGGTACCTAGACCCTTTTCCTCATGCTTTTACTTAGAGCTACGGGGTAGCTGGTTGTCATAGTACAACTTCAGCCAACTCCCATTCACTAGTCCTTCCTTCCATTCTCCCTTTAAAGTCTTCAAATGCACAGCTCCTCCTTCTGTAACATAAGCAATCTCATATGGCCCTAGCCAATGCGTTCTAAAGTTCCCAAGATGCTTGATGAATTTATTGTCGTATATCAGCACTAGATCACCTTGTTTGAATGCCTTCTTCTTGATGTGCCTGTAATGATAGGCCTTCTCTCTTTCCTTCTGTACTTGCTGGTGAAAACCTGCAACAAATTTGTCTTCCTCCAATTCAACCAACTGTGCAAGCCTCTCTTGAATAGTGCCAGTGTCATCCATATCTGTAAAGGAAACAATTTGTAAGCTTGGCACCAAGTATTCCATTGGAACAACAACTTCGAGACCATAAACCAACTTGAAGGGGGTCTTCATTGTTAGCTTCTTTCAAGTGGTTCTATAGGCCCATACTACTGTTGGTACTCTTAAATCCAAGTCATCCCTGTTCACACTGCAAATCTTGGTTAGTGTTGTCTCCAGAATCTTGTTGAATGCTTCAACGGTCCCATTTTCTTGTGGATGGTAAGGTGTGCTCTTATGGTGATGGACTGCAAATTCCTCAATCAGGGCTTCAACAGTCTTATTTATGAAATGTGTCCCTTGATCACTCATAAGTATCTTTGGGCATTCAAACCTGGTTATGATGTCATCAAATATGAAGCGCGCAGCTATAGTTGCACTACAAACCTTGACTTCTCTTGCTTCAGCCCATCTAATCAAGTATTATGTCACAGTGATGATGTACCTTTCTCCTGTGTGCTTTCCTAGTGGGTTTATAGGTCCCACAAAGTCAATGGCCCATTTCTCAAATGCTTGTAGGGTCAACTGTGGTGCTAATGGCATTTCATCCCTTCTGGATGGTTTCCCAACTCTTTGGCACACATCGTAGGCTTTGTAATAGTCTTTAACATCTCTGTGTAAGGTAGGCCACCAAAGGCCATCTCTAAGAACCTTCTACACAGTTTCTTTCCCTGCATAGTGTCCTCCTATGATGCCTTCATGAGATTTTGCAGGGATCATCAGTCGCTCTGCTTCCATAATGCACCTTCTCAATATCTCATCAGGTCCCATTTTGTATAGTTGTCCAGCTATAAGCGAAAAGTCTGCAGCGCGCACTACTAGCTGTTTCTTTTGGGGAATTGTATACTCACTAGGTGTCATTCCTGTTGACAGGAACTAGACTATTTCTATGAAGTGGTCATCAATATTTCTAATGGCTAGAAGCTATCCATCCTCCAAACTAGTGGGCTCTTCTTCATGTTCCAACCTCGACAAGTGGTTAGGACCTTTGTTCATTATTCCTGGCTTTACTATGATCTCAAAGTCATATTCTTGAAATAGCAGAAGCCATCTGCATATTCTTCCCCCCAACACTGGCTTGTTGACTAGGTATTTCAGCACGGAGTGATCAGTAAACATTTTAAAGTGTCCTCCCAACAAGTAGTGGTGGAATTTCTGTAGTGCATACACCATGGCTAACCCTTCTCTCTCAAGAGTGGTGTAATTGATATCGGTTGTTGATAAATTTCTGTTGGAAAAAGATAATGGATGATAAATCTCTCTTGTTCCTGGTTGTGCTAACACAGCTCCCAATGCAATAGAATATGCATCAACATGTACATGAAACTCCTTGGTCCAATCTGGGAAAATCAGAATGGGCACAGTGACCATCTTTTGTTTCAGTGTGTCGAAGCTCTGTTGGCATTCTTCTGTCCAACTGAACTAACAATCCTTCTTCAAGAGCTTCTCCATGGGTGTTGTAATCTGGGCATATCCTTTAATGAATTTCCTGTAATACCCTGTGTGTCCCAGCGCAGTGCACAACTGTTTGACTGAAGTAGGAGGTGGCAGATCAACTATAATGGCAATTTTAGATGGTTCAACCAGCAATCCTTGCTTGCATACAATATGGCCTAACAACACTCCAAATGGTGACAAGAAGATGCACTTCTTCAGATTCAAAGAAATTTGACATTGCCTGCATTTTTCCAACATTAGCCTTAGACATTCAATATGATTCTTCAATAAACTAAAGACAGTCTAGTCATCAAAATATTCTTCTAGAAATTTATACAAAAACTCCTTGAATGCTTCGACCACCACCCTGGAAAAGATGGTTGGGGCATTCTTTAATCCAAATGGCATCACTGTATACTGATAGGACCCATTATGTTGCAAATGTGGTCTTGTGGCGATGTTCCTTAGCAATCTGAATAGGATGGTATCCTGAAAATCCATCTATAAAAGAATATACTTCCTGGCCTCCCACGTTATCTAACACTCCATCAGTGAATGGTGTAGGGAAGGGATCATGCAAACATGCATCATTCATATTTCTGAGATCTATGCAGATCCTATTCTCTCAAGTTTTCTTGTATTGCACCACCATAGGGCTAATCCACTATGATTCTTCCAGAGGTTTTATAATCCCTACTTCCAGCATTCTGTCAAGCTCAATATTCACTTTCTCCTTGTATTTAGGGCTCAATCTGTAGGGTCTCTATTTGACTAGTCTTGAATCTGGCTTCAAAGGGATTCTCATTTCTCCCATAGGCCCTTTAATGCCCTTCATATCAATGAACTTGGTTGGAAACAAGTCCTGATATTCATGCAGTAATTATGTAATCATGTCAATAGTGGCAGCATCCTAATAATCTCCCACGTTTGCAAGCTTCGGTGTATGTTCTGTTCTGATATTGAACTTCTTAATCTTTATCAGTTGTCCAATGAATGGTCGCTCAACTCATAGTCCTTCCACATCTCTCTGGCCTTCTATTTATGCGATGTTCACCTTCCTAGGATCATCGTCTTCATCGGCATTGATGTTGTAATAGCCTTGCAGTTTCTGTAGAGGCACAGTGCATTCATCCTCGTCTTGATCCAAAGGGAGGCTAGAGGCCTCCTCAAATACTTTTTGTCTGACAATCTGTAATGATTGATCTACTGAAGGATATTGAATTTCAAATAAGAAGGTGGTTACAAAATTATGAGTTATACCTCTCCAATCTGTAGTGATGAGGTGCAGCTCTGTTTGAAGGTACCAATTGATAGGTGTTGTGTCTAGTGTATTGATGAATTTGTGTACCCACTGTTCTTGAGGAACATTGCTCCATGCTTCCTCACAGCTTCTCACATGGTCCTTTGGGCAGCTTCGACCTGTGTATCGAACTTCGCAGCCTTCTACTTGTGTTGAGAACCACGTTGTCATCAAGGTACGACACTGTACCCAATCTGTAATGTTACTTTTGTGTGTCCCCCACCATCTTGTTGGGGTTGCTTTCAACGCCTCATCCATCGCCAACAATCTTTTTTGCATTGGTACACTTTCTTCAAAGTCTGACAAGAAGGTTACTAAAGGATTTAGACCATCAAAGGTGGGTAGGTTACTTACTATTGTGTCGATCCAGCGAACTTCTCTGGTTAATCTAGCACATCTTCTTGTAGATACCTCATACATTTTATTTTGCCAGTTCTACAGTGCTTCTTCTGAGTCTGATGAACATGCGTTGTCACTTCACCAGCTTAGGTTTCCATCGGCCGTAGGATTAATGTAATCCTGTTGTTTGGTTGTTAATTTGTATATATTTTCTAGTTTGTGTGCACGATCTTCTTCTCTGATGAGCTCTGTGTATCGCTAACCTTCATCTGGATCTAAGGGTGCAATGACCCTAAGGCCATCTTTTTCAAAAGTCATACGTCTCTTATTTAAATCAACCACAGTGGAATTATTGAAGGCCCAATCAATTCTTAATAGCACAAGGTAAGGGCAGTTGTCATCAACTATCTCAATTACCTTAAAATCTACAAATTTTCTTACTCCATCAATATCCACAGGGACATGTCAAAAGGGATGACGGCTTGTTGATTATCCATCCTGAGCCTGATAGGGGAATAGATCAACCTCGATTTTCCCATCAGTGCCCAAGTTTGCTTCGTCATGACATTGACCTCCGACCCTAAGTCGAGGACCACATAGTCTATATCATATTCACCTATTTGAGCATTCAAATGTAATTCCTTATTTGTCCTTCTCTTTTTAATGATTTGGTGTACTACCCTAGTCAGTAAGAGGTCATTATTTCCTAGCTCATAATGTCTAATTAAATTTTGTAGTTCTTGGACAATGCTCTCATCCTGAATCAACTTAACACAAGTATATAGAAATTCCATGAGCTTGCTTACCTCTTTTCCTTCTCTTGGTGAAGTAGACTGATCAAATGCCTGAGGCATTCCATATTCTCTTACGTATGGTTGTGTTCTTGATGAAGAGCCTTGGTCTCCTTTGAACTCTTTTCTTGCCTCCTCAAATATTTGTCTTTCTTTCTTTGCATCAAAGTTCTGGGTCTTCTCTGTAGCTTTCCTAATTCCTGAATCTTCTGTAGTCTTCCCTTGGGTCATTCTGCCATCTCCTGTAACAACGCCTCCTCTAGTAATAACAACAACTCTAGGGTCTTCTCCACGAGGTTCATCTTTGATCAATTTTATATGCGAGTTCTGATGAGGTCCTCGTTTCTCTTGAAGTTTAGCTAGCAATGTTGGACATTCTTCAATAACATGCTCGAAGGAGTTGCAGTAGCTGCAAGTAGTGCAAGGGTTATAACAGTCCCTTGCCAAGTGTTCTAGTTGTGCATAGTTATAACAGATGATCTGTCCTCGGACTCGATCCATACCTCCTCCTCCTTCTCCTCCTTTGAATCCACCGCAAGGATTGAAGTTTCATCTCCCAGGGGAGTTGTACTGCGTAGTGTTTCCTTCTTGTTGTGCTTCACCTTGAATTTTGTATATGTCTCTTGACCTTTCATGCATGAGATCGTAAGCCCTACAATCCCTATCATCATGTCCCACAAACTTACAGAACGTGCAATACAAATTTGTAGGTGTCTGAACATATTTTTTCATGTAATAGCACTCACCGGGGCGATTCCTATTTCTGCATACCTCGCACCAAGGTAAGGTGACTTGATTCAAAGGGCTTGGAGCTCTAGAGGCCAAGTACTCATGGAATAGAGGGTAGTGCTCCTTGTTGTTATAAGCAAAATCTGTTCGTTGGGACAGATCCGACCTATCCGGCTGTGAAGCCGGTTACAACCTCTTTGATAGCTCAGCATGAGGCAGAGACTACCCGCACCTCAGGTGGTCCTTCTCCTGAGGCGGTATGAAGGGGAAAAAAAAAGGTGAAAGACTGACAAGAAGTCTTTCTCAGGACCACCCACCCTGGGTGTTATCCTTCCTTAATTTCTTGGATAGCCAAAATGGCCTGGGGAATGAAAGTTATGAACGGGAAAAAAACGAGCTCGTTGATTTCTAGGACAACGAACTAAATGAAGCGAACAACCAGTTGTTCACTTCCTTAAAGCGTTGGAAACTGTCCTAGAATGGGTCCCCAGGATAAACCGGTGTCCTAGGTAATTAACCAATGAATACCTTGAGTAAAAGGGTGTGAAACAAGGGTGAAAAGGGGGCTTAAGAGCTACAACCAAGTACTTTTAAATGGCTGTAAATTGAGAACAACAAGTTGTTCGAAGCTTTCAAGACAAGGAAACAAGCTTAGAAAGGCTTGATACCCCCCGGGGTGACCCGGGAAGTGATCCCGAAAGGTTGTAAAATCAAAAGTGGGCTGTAAAAGTGGATGAACAATCTTGTTACAAGCTGTTATAGCTATGATATAAGGGAAAGTATTCACAACTTCAATTTTGGTTCGTGTGTGAAAAAGTGAACTGACGAAAGGTTGACTTTAAAATTATTTTATTGGTCAATTTTTAGTTTTTATCACATGCCTTGGCCACCACACTATTTTGAAGGTTATCCCGATTAGGAAAACACATCCTGGAACTGTGTCAACCAGTATAAGAAGAGTAGTCCTAGCAGACCACTGTGGTTAGGTTGAAGAGTGCCCCATGTAGTTCAGAGAAGCAGGGATTAGCCACTTCTCATCACTAGCTCTTTCGGGCTCTTAAAGCCACTTGGATGGAAGAAGGATACCTGCGAAAAGGAAAAGGCTCAGGACCCCCCTAAAGAGGGTTTTTGCTGAGCTTACCCAAGCAGAGTAGTATTCCAACCGAGCTAAGCTAATCAACTCATTGAATGTGTTGTACTAAGGAAAGACCACTCGACTTGTACTAACTAGACAACTTTCGAGGGGCTCCTGATGAAGACTCCCTGGCTTTAACTCTTAATATCCTACAAAATTGAAATTGCATAAAATGAAATACCAGGCCATCCACGTGATGAGGTCATGTCTTTCTTTCACAAGAGTGTCTCTTGGTTGCTGAATTTGAAATCTATTTAAAATATATATATACATAAAACAATTAAATAGATAGGTGACATATATGTCATGACTAGATAATATGTATATGTAAATATCTAAATAATATAAGTTTTTGTTTTCAGTGTATGGGACGAACCCCTGAATTGTTTTCAAGTTTTTTTGCGGTGTTTTGCATATATTTAGCTTGTTGATTTTGCATGGCCCCTTGAGGGGCAGCCACCTGTAGATTAGTGAGAAAAAAGTGATACAATGAAAATATAGCAAGATTAGACAATTACAAAATGACAATTACACCATTCAACCCAAAGGAATGGGTTGAAGCTCTTTGCGAGCGACAATGCCTCTATATGCATGAAAGCCCCAACTAACTCCTTGTATGGGGATTGGAAGTTTAGTGTTTAAAATATAAAAGGTGTGATGATTATCTACACAAGTATTAATTATAATTTTTACATGAATTCACAAGTGAACTATTCAAACTATCTATACAAATAAAACATATAAACATTGGTATGTGTATCATAAATTTTTGGAGTGAGTGCAAGTGATAAGTAAAGTGAATATGAGAGTGATTGGGTAGATTTACCGATCGAAATGTGTGTTTTTCTTCGCTTCCCTGCTGGCCCCTTTGCCTCAAACAGGTCTCTAGGTGGTCCCCAACCACTTAAGAGAAGTAGAGTGGGTGACCGATTGTATCCTTCCAGGCAAACAACGAAATTTTAGTATTTATGCATGGAAAAGATGAAATAAACATAACAGAAATTTACACATAAAAAGTATATAACAACCAACTAAGATGGTTGTCCCATGGGGGGAAATTGACCAAAATGACCAGTTTTCCTATTTGGGACAACAAAGTGAATGGTAATAAAACATAACAGAAATATACATAAATGAAAAGATAAAGCAAACAAGTATGGACAACTAGCTAAGAGGTCTATTTAAGGGTTCTCCTAAGGGGCCCTAGGACTCCCAACCACTAGCTAAGGCTGAAAACAATTGAATACTTCAAAAAATATGCACTAAAACACATTAAACAAATTAAACCAAGTTGTTAGAAGATGAAAGTAGGCAAGTTAAACCCAAGGAAGCAACAACAAACACCTAGCTAACCAATCCCTCCTAGAGATAGCTAATATAAAAATAATTTACCCCTACCCCTCAACCCTTAACCAACAATTGACACATCCAACAACTAAAATCTAACAAGTATCACACACACAAAGAGTCTTGTAAATTTCAGCAAAGCTTTGTTACTATATTCATCCCCCAATTTACAATGCCAACCCTCTTATTTATAAAGGAGAGGTGAAGGCTTAGGGTTAGGTCACAAGACACTTGTCACTTTTGGAAAAGTGACAAGTGGACCAACCCTAAATTACTTTTGTCTTTTTGCAAAAAGTAACCTTATCTTAAAAATATCTTATCCAAAAATAATCTTATCCTAAAAGGGAACCTTATCCAAAAATGGGATCAAATCAGATTTGACTTGACCCTTATATTACATAGTAATACATCCCAAAAAGTAAATCATGCAAGAGTGCATATTACAAAAAGTCATTTTTCATAAAATGACAAAACTTGATATGCCACATCACCATTTTCCTTGGGATTTGTGCCATCCCAAAGGCTCTTTCATTTCTGTCATGTTTTGTAGTTGTAAGTGAGGTGGTTTAGGACAACTCTCGACCATCCATGGTTGTCTGATTCACCGGAATGAAGCCCCAAAGTGTGGGGAATTTGTTGAGCTGCTTAGGAGGGCAAGGGGTCTTTAGGATTTGGTCATTGTAAGTAAGTAAATGCCCTTTGTTCAGGCACTTTTAAGACCTGATTATACCCCCCCTTTGCTTCCTATAAGTTTCCATGTGAGTTGGTCGAAGCATGGCTTCGATTTGGGCTTGTTTCGATGAGAGGACCCCTTAGACCTAAACTTTGAGAGGGTCTTCCTCCATACCAAATAACCACAAAAAATATTATTTATTGTGATCATGTTGTATCTCTCATTTGGTGCAAATCCAACTCCGGATGAGTAAGATATGGCCCTGGGAAGGTATGCGGATGGAGCCGGTTAGGAGACTGATCAGGGAAAAAACTTGAAGTTGGGGAAAAATTCTAGGCTGGACAACAGAATTGACATGCTGATATAGGCCTGCATACCTGTAGTTGAAATGGGTTTTCCTCACCAGGCCCAATTTGACCTAGGAGGCCCCAATTAGGCCTCTTTCCGGTGCATGCTTGTAGGGCTAAAAATGAGTCCCTGCCGCTCTGGGAAATGTCACTAAAAATATGGGCTGAATTTGCTGAGGTGAATGTCAGGGATGCATTCTATACTTCTCCCCGATCGTTTCGACTATTTATGGGCGAAAATCTGCCTCCGTATGGCAAAGTTATAGAATTAAAACAGCCAGTGACTCTTAGGGGGGAAGGAATTTAAATTATACTACATAGTTAAATCATGTATGAATAAAATTTATTAAAAATTTTATAACTTTATTACATGTTTTAATAATGATTTTATTAAATATATATATATATATATACATCATATCTATATAAAATAAAACAAAAATTAAAATGGGATAATAAATTTTAAAAATTTAAATAACAAATTAATTTATATAAAATTAAAACTATATAATAAACTTAATTTTAATTAAAACTAAAAATACAAAGACACCCCTCTCGAGCCTTTTCCCCTGGTCGCATGGACGACCAGGGCGTGACTTTACCAACCCTACGAGATAATTGGAGGAGCGGAGGAGGTGGAGAGGGAAATGGAGGAGAGGAGGAGGGCATAGGCGGAGGGAGGTGGTAGTTGTGGGAGGGGAGGTCGCGCGCAAGAGGAATGGAGGAGGAGGCCGAGGGCGAGGAAGTGGCAGAGGTGTCTACATGGAAGAGGGGGTGGCACTGCGCGTAGAAGGGGGAAAGAGCAGGGGTAATGGAGGAGGAGGGTTCGAGGGAAATGGAGGAGAGGGTAGAAGAAGGCGTGGAGGTGGAGGCCAAGGGGAAAAGAAGTCTTGCTACGTGCAGCGATGGGAGGAGAAGCGCACACGCAGGGAGGAGAGGAGGATGGTTTGGGATGCATGCAGGAGGGTGAAGGCAAAAATGGAAGTGGAGCTTGCAGAGGAGAGGAGGAGCTCGGCGGTGGAGAGAGGGTGGTGGTGGTGCCCGGGTGGTGGATGGGTGGCCAGCCACCCCCAAAATTAATTTTTTTCAAAACTTTGGGACTGTGGGTTTTTTTTGGCAATAAAAATGGACGAGAGGTTTTGGGTTCAAATCCCCTGCCCTCCATTTGAATTTCTGGGCAATTCTTGAATTTTCTGGGCAAAGGAGAAGGGGGAGGACTGGGGTTCAAATCCCAGAGCTCCCAGTGACATGCCCAGGCCTGCAATCTTCAACAAATAACTTCATAATTTAAAAAAATCTAAAGGAGCCATGGAGGCTTGGGCCTGGTGCCCAAGAGGTGTTTGAATCCCCTCTCCTTTGCATCTTTTGCCACATACATAAACTTGAACTTAGCAACTAGCAAAAAAACTGAACCAGAGAGCAACATTACACTTGGACTAGGTGGAGCAATACCAAATTGAAGGCAAAAAACACCATTTCTTCATGCAGGATCTTAACACAATCAACAAAATTTTTCTTGATTTTTTTGGAAATAGGATTGATGGATTACCTAGTTAATTGTTTGAAGATTGTTGCATGGAAGATGGTTGCCCACTACAAAGCTACAACTGCTGCCATAAAAACCTCCCTCTGCTTCTATGAATTCATGTTGCAAAGCTCCCCCCCTTGGCCAAACTATCAAAATGGCTTGAGAGAGGGGAGAGGGGGGAGATTTGATTTTTTCCAATTTTACAAAAAACCAATTTTTCCCAAAATTTGCATGAGGCTACGTGCCTCCTCCCACATTTTTCGATTTTCTGAAAAAATTTAATAAATTTTCAATTAATTTTTTAATATTTCTTGGGAAAATGTGCAAGTCAAAGTTTGACTTCGACTTTGACTTTGACCCTGTTGCTGCTGACTTAGCCCAAAAATGTTGCCTAGTGAAACGGAGTCGGAATCGAATGCAGGGCACGTCGTTGGAAAGGTCTCGATGAGCCCATCCAGAATATGTCATCACCAACTTGAGATAATTCCACCTCAGCCCTCAAATTCGGTCTGGAACAGTGGTCACTTAAAACCCCTGACTTGCTGGTGGGCCCACATGACACCCAATCTTGCGAAAGGTGTCAAATCGCCATATGATATCCAATCAAGGAAAATGAGGTACCGTCGGAAAGGTATCGACAAGTAATTCTTTGAGGTGACAATAGATTTTTGTGTTGAGGTCATTGATGACTATCTTAACTATTATGAAACCCTGCCATGCGAGCTGGTGGCCCCCTTTTGCCTGAAATCATTGACCAACTTGTGACAGCTCAAATCGGGCCATCCGAGGTCAGAATAAGGTGAATGAGATGTCGTTGGAAAGGTTTTTTATTCTATTACAACTTGGAATCACTGAATCTCTTATTTATAACTCCTTACCCACCAATTTTAAATCCTAAATCACTGCAACCAATTTGGTGTCTAAAAGTGGTCATGAATTTGCGAAAGCTCGTTCTTACCAACCGGGGGTCGAAACCAAGCACGAGATATACTATTGGAAAGGTGTCACACTGCCCTATGCCATGTATATGTTTGATTTTCCTTTTGAAACCATAATCTTAATAGAATCTGAATAGGAATTCACAGCTATTGGTTTTGGCCATTCGGGTGATGTTGACTTTGCGTCCCTCGTATGGGGTCATACGGACTCAGAATCAAGCTCATGTTAGCCCGTTGAAAATATTGTCCCGATTCCTACCACATGGTAGTGTTTTATTCCCTGAAACATGACTATATTTCATCTTATTATTTGTAGAAGGACCTCGTCCCCAAGGGACCAGCCTAGTGATGGGCAAAGGGGATCAACATTAAAATTCTTGTAAAGTGTGTGTTTAGCTCATGAAACCTGAACTAAATAGACTTGAAATGAGGAATCAATTTCATGGGAAGGTCCACTAATCCTTGAAGGCAACCAACTGATACTCTTTCAAGGGCATAGGCGATAGTAACTATGAGGCCCGCCACTGTCTTTGACAGGAACCATAGCACCAAGGAGCGTTTATGGAGAAGTAACTGTGTAAAACAGCATGTTGAGCCTAGAGAATATTTTTGGGTCAACACTTGTCATGGCCTTCTGACCTGCATATGACACACTAGATGTCTTCTCTTTTATCTTTTCCCTTTTCTTTCTTCATATCTTCAACCTGCAAAGACAAACTAGTCAGCTGACTCAAGATCCGACTCATACTTGAGCTGGATTCTCCCATAAGGGTTGATTCTAGCTTCATGGCGATCTCTAGCGCCTCAACCTACGAAGCGATCTTCTATTGCATCAGAGGAAATTTTATGTGGGGTAAGAGGGCAGCAATGAACCATTCCTTGTTTTGCTCATTGGGAATCTAGAAAGTCAGTCGGCCTGTTAAAGTCTTGAATCTTTGATTGAACTCCCAAACGGGTTTGGCTACCTTCTGCTTTATCTCCTTCATCTTTGTAATACATTGGGACTTTGACTTAGTTTTCTTAAACTCTTCAATCAACGCATTTTTGATCTCACTCAGCGTCTTAGGCTGTGCAAGTCCTTGGACAAGCTTCATGTACCAACTTAGTGCGCAATCTCGAAGGGTAGTACTAAATTGGGTTCTTTTAACTGCTTCGTCGGTGAGATTCTTAATATTCCATACGGATTCACACAGGAACCAATGTTGATCAGGATCTTCAGATCCATATCCCCTAAAGATAGGGAGCCTCATCTCATCTGCCATAGAGCTACCTAGGTTTCTTGTATGGGTGTATGTTGAACTGCTATTAATAGTACTCTGGGGACTCTGATGATTCTCACTATTTTGATTGCTTAGTGTTGTTGAATAAACATGAGGGATAATAGTACTTACTTCAATGGTTTGTGTAGTTCCTGAAGCTTATGGCTCTTCCTGGTGAAGCTCTTCAGTTTTCCCTTCCTCAATCCCAGTGGGTTATGAATGTTCTTCTTCCGTTAGGTCTGCCTCTTCTCTACTATAGAAACCCCCGTCTCCGTAATTCTGCTTGAGCAGGTTTGCAAGATGAAATTCTTTGAACACTTTCCCACTGCGCGTATGTCCAACCTTTGTGTCGTTGTCACTATCTGAATTCCTGAACATTAGCTTTTTCAGATTTGACCAATCTACTATATCTTCAAGATGTTATTCTCATGCAATAACATCTTGATTCTCAACTTCAGAAAATGTAAAAATTTTCCTGTGGGTCCCTTGAAAAAATATCTCTCGGCTTGGTTGTATGACTCTACTCTGTCAACAACAAACTCGGTGATGTAGCCTCCAATGGTGTTATCAAACCAATGATCTGTTGCTCTTGACACAATGTTATCAACTCTCTTGACCTTCCTGATTAGCGCTGACATCCAAACTACAGGAGGTCTAGATCTGACCTCAAACTAAATATCTTCCAACCTGGATAACCACTCATATAGTTCTTGATGGATTCCTCCAAAGAATATCTCGTGTATATCAGTAAAAATATGTCTCTCCAACCAATCCTCTGTACTAAGATTAGGGTTCTTGTTCTGGGCTTCAGTGAAGTCCTTTTCTTGATCCTCTATCCACTTTTGAATTTATGTCTTTGATGGGAACCACCTTGACATTCCCTCACAAAGATTATGGTCCCAGCAACGGAACCATTTGTTGGCACAGGGGCAGACCCAAGCTTCAGCTCCAAGAGCGCACCAACAAACCCTAACTACTGGCCCTTTCAACTACACCTGTGAAGCAAATGCAATCTCACCCGAAGCAGCTATGGGGGGGTTGCAGGACAAAAATGTCTACAACCAAGGGAAATATCAACTGGATCCAATACCAGAACAATACAACATGCATATATCACTTATCATCTTAGATCTATTCCATACATCTATCAGATCTACCACAGCAATGTAATAGCAGTATATCAAAGCAAAACAGCACAGCATCAATCACACACACAAGACAGATATACGTGGTTCACCCTCTCTCTAGGTCTAGGTCCACATAACTGTGCTTTATGATATACTAAGATTAAAGCATACAGTTCTGATATGTGCTCTTAACCAATATATCTTCTCTCTTCTCTCTCCCCCCCCTGCGCACCCAACTGCAGGGTTGATATTCGCACCTAGCTTAAGATCTGAAAATACCAGAAGGCTCTTAACTCAACACTTCTCTCTCATACAATAATAATCACTCACCTCAACAATACAACTAGATCAATACTAGTAATAACGATAACAACAACAACCCAACCCAGGTCCTCTTGACCTTTATTTATACATTACAATATCTCACTGACATCCTTAGGCCGAAACCTAGGTGTCAAAACCCTAGATACCAAAACCCTAGGTGTCTAAAATCCTAGGTCACTTGACCCACATTTTCAAGGCTTCGCCAACCTATCTTTCCTTCCTTCTCGTGCGATGCTCCAAAGCATCTGATGGTGGCTTCTTCTTCTTGATGAGTTGTCCATGATCCTTCTTTCTTGCTGATCTGTCATCCTTGATCTCCTCATTCAATGGCTTGCTTCCTCGGACTTCACTCCATCTTTTCTGCTCTTTTGCTCACTTCAACCCAATAATAGTCACTGTGTATTCCGCGAAGTTCTCATTTTATCTTTTCGTCCTTATTCTTCGCTTACTTCCATAACCAAGGGCCAACAAGTATGATGCAGAAGAATCGTCAGCGAGCACACGTGGCAGGAAAGCTCAGCGCTCGGGAATCATTTCGGAATCTCAAACGCTGGGAGTTATTGCGAGTCTTTTAGGGAGCTGATGAAGAATGGAAGAAGATCAAACGTATGGAGGTGGAATGATCATGAGCGATCAGGGAGTTTCACTCCGAGTATTGAATGTAACTAAACTTAGGTAGCAGTTACAATTTATTTATTTTTGGAGTAGACAAGTAGTCGGGGGGAACCCTAAGGACCCTCTGAGATAAATAGGGGTTTTGTACACTCAAATGAGGCTGTTGCGAGTTAGTAGGAGTTTTTCAGTTTTATTTTCTATTTGAAAATAGGTGTAGCCATTTTTATTTCTGAATGATTATAACAGAGGAAAATCGATCCAAATGCATGTTGTTGTTACTGTTTGCAATTCTCTGTTATTGTGGGTTCCATGAATGAATGAATTTCGTTAAGAGTACATGAAATTGTGAGATGCATGTATAAGTTTCAATTGGTTCTCTTATGTAAGTTATGCAAGGAGTGCATATTGAATGCAAGGAGTGCGTGTAAGAGAGTCTTTTTCGGCTCAAAGTTCAGAAGAGATAGTTTGGAACTTTTTTGTGCAAAGTGCGCATATTAAGCGTAAGGAGTGCGCATAGAGGTGAACTCGTTTCAAGTTCGAAAGCTCAGGAGGACGAGCGCAAATTGTGCCATGAGGGCACCAAAAATTCTTTTGAAAAGACGTAGAAGGGTGAGTCCCTTAGAGACTAAGTAAGTTGAAACTCAGGGGGGAACAATGCAAGTTTGCACGTAGAGCGCAAGTGTACGCCAGGGTAAGATCAAAATTCCATTAACGAAAGATTAGGGGGGAAAAACACCATTGAAGACCTTCGAAATATTTGAAACTTTCAAGTTGTTGGAACTCAGAAATGTCGTATTTTCATCCACCTTTCCCTTCACTATTCCTTACATTTCATCGCCCAATTAAACCTTCATCATATCATTTTCATAAATACATTTGGGTTTCACATCATTA
>JZKD02S1662801.1:0-10153 GCA_000966675.3 Picea glauca
GCGTACTCATTCTATAAGGAGCTTTCGACACTGGGGCTGCTCCAGGCATCAAATTTATAGAAAAGTCAATGTCTCTCTTCGGAGGTAGTCCAGGTACCTCCTGAAATATGTCCTTGAACTCTATGTGTACCTCATGGTCTCCAATCCTTGAGACTTCATCTCTGGATGCTTCCTCCACATGGGCTGCAAATAATTGACAACCTTTCCTGTAACACTTCTTCAGTTGCATGGCTGTGATTTCTCTAACAGACACAGCTCTAGGAATTCCGTGGACTGCTTTCCATTTTCCCTCCTCATCTAGGCATGTAAACCTCTTGTTACGACAATCCAGAAGGGCATGGTGCTAATCCAAGCAGTCCATCCCAATTAAGCAGTCGTAGGAACCTAAAGGCGGAATATTCAATTCAGCCTTCGTGCTCAATCCATTCATGTCTACATAACATGGCTTAATCAACTCAGTGACCTTCCTGTGGCCAACTTCACTAACCAAGACTTTTCATGTTTGCTTCTTGATAAATGCAAACTTTCAGCCACCCTAGGGTCTACATAACTATGGCTAGCCCCCGAACCAATTAAAATAATAATTGGTCGGTTGTTAATCATACCTTCCACTTCAATCATGTGCAATTGAAATTCAGATTGCTTGTCGTCCAGGGCTGCCTAGATCCTTGGCATATTGATACCCATGTCTTCCACAGTTCCAACTTGCTAAACATTGTGGACGGTTCTCGCTTTATATTTTCTGTGGGGGAAGTCTCGGTACCTATGGTTTCCTTTACATCCCCAACACTCCATAGGTGGAGGTCTAGGCATTTTCTCATCCACTTTAGCCTTCCTGGGCTCCCTAAAGGATGGCTATCCCTGAGGGATATTTCTAAAAAAGGGAGGCTTGTTTCCCTTCTACCTTTGTTCCTTCTTAAACTTCCTCTGGTCATCCCAAGCCTTTCGAAAGGTAGGCTTTTCTCTCTGCTTTTCATATCAGAATTTATCCCTTCTTATTGTTTCTTCCATAGTCTTACGATCATCATACTGAATCTTGTTACCAATGGAAGGTGGTAGTCCACTCAGATACCTCTGAATCTTGACAGCCTCATCTTTGATGAATGGAACATACTTCAATAGTTCCAATAAATTTCGTTCGTATTCATCAATGGTCATGCTGCCTAGCTTGAGTTCGAAGAACTCCTTCATCTTTCTATCATAGTATCTTTTAGTCAGGTATTTCTTCTCAAAATATCTCTTGAACTCCTTTCAAGTGATATCTTTCTCCCTAATGTGCTGCACCTACACAGACTGATCCCACCACATGGATGCTTTTCCTTTTAGTTGATACATCACAATCCTTCCTTCTGCATGAGAGGAATAATTATGCAGTTGGAAATATTTCCTCATGCCAAGCAGCCAAGTTTCAACATCTTCCTCCTTCTTATGTTCTCCATCGAACGTTGGAGGCTTGATCTTGTTCATCTTGTTGGAATATTGATTGTTGTCATTGATGTCAACCCTAGTCATGGGTTTTGGACCACAAGATTGATAAAGGTATTTCGACATGAAGGAGAATTCACATGCATATACAACAACCATGAATGGATAGTATACATCATGTTATTTCCGGTGGTATGTGGCATGTCACATGGATCCTCATCGTTGAGGAGAAATGAATTTTTGAAGATGACAAAGTGAATTGAAAAAGGAAGTACATGTAGGCCCTGAAAATAATTACNCCCCCTCTCAGTATCAACACATCTCTCCCTTCAATTCATCCACTCCAGATCTTCGGTGTTTTTTGGTAGGGGATGGGCTTGAACTACTATGTGCCTCCCTACTGGAATGATTTGGGGAGCAACAATGATGTTTGCTACCACTCCTCGATCTTCTTTTCCTCTCAGGGGTCCTGCAACTCCCTGTTTTTCTTATGTCACTCTCCTTTTCCAATTTCCTTTCTATTCTTTCTAGGCTCTTGAACATATTTAAGTTGAATTCACCCTGCCTATCCCTGACTTTCATGATTTTTCGGCTATCATCTCGGCGAGCCTGGGCATCTCTCTGCAATCCTTCAATGATTTTCATTATATGTCCTTCCTTATCCAATTCTCTTCTGTGCCCATTAGAGTTTGATCCTTTGATTCCCAAGTTGACATCCCTTCCTACCCTTTCGTCCTCTGTTTCGGAGGCAATCTGCACCTCTTCCATTTCTATACTCGGCTATCCTGACACTCGTTGAACTATGCACACACAACGTCCAGTCAATCGAAGTTTGTCAGGCCTTAAACACTTAATAAAAACCACAAAATTCATTAACCAACGTGAATAAGAAAACGTTTCAAATTCACTAAGTTTTCTGAGCGCCCTTGCTTGGCTCTGCAAATTTTCAGGACTTCGGGACTTTGGTTTTTCGGGGTTTTTTTTTGTCCACGAGGATCCAATAGTTAAATCCTCGACAGTTCTTATGTCCTTCAAAATTTTTTGGATTTCGTAACTTTGGTGTTTCGATTTTCGAGGTTTTTGGTCCCCGGAGGTTCTCGCACTCGCTTCCCTCTCCAACTCCTTACTCCCGAACTTCCAATCTCTCTTTCCTTGGGCTCACAGCATAGCTGTCGCCAACCCCAGTAGGGATTTTGGGACTTGGCACTTCAGGTTTTCGGGTCTTTGGTACCCAGGAATTCACGATGCAGTGACTCCCAACCCCATGTCAATCCAACTCCTAAATTCTGAAATTTTGATTTAATTTACTCTCCAGGCTGACAGCACAACTATTGCTCTTAACCACAATGGCGTGTGGTACGTTTAGGAGGGTCCACGTCACCTTCAGTGACATCATCGGGTACCACCATTCTCGCTTATCTTCTTGACTCACTAGTATGTGGTACACACCCATGTGTCCACGCCCATTCCAAGGCAATCCAGTGGCTAGACTTCTCTCAGATCTACGACGCAGATCTTTTTGGTGTTTCAGGGTTTCGTGCATCGGGAGTTCATGCATATCCACCTCTCGAACTTCCGTTTTCCGAAATAGCGAAATTACAGTCTATTCTTCCACTTGATAAAACGGTCAAGTTCCTCTCTTACGATCTACAATGTAGATAATTTCAGAATTTCAGGTTTTGCTATTTCGTGACTTGCGAAAACAGGGTTCTTCCCCTTTGGTTTACCAGGTGCCGAAACGTCATCCGGCAGCCACGTGCCCCCCCCCCGATGGATGGTCCCGATGAATTTGGGATTTCGCATATCACGATTTCCACACTCCCGTGCAACTCGAAAGGGTTTTTAAACCTTGTGCACGTTTTCCAGATCTGACAATCACGAGGGTTCGCCTTTCCTCCCGAACAGATCCTCTAGCTCCAACACTTCTGGTGTTGAGTCCCCTCTCCCTGTGGCCATATACCACACTGGATACGATTCTAAAATACTGCTAAACCTCGTGAGCTTTGTAACAAGGTCAAGTGACTCCTTGACACTCATGAACCTTTTGGGGTTTGAAATTGGCCCTCCTAACACAATTTCTTCTCAAACCCTCGGTCCAAAGACCACTCAACTGGACCATCTAGGCTCGGCATCGAAACCTTGGCTCTGATACCAAACTATAACACTCTTTCATACTGTAACGCTCTGATACCAATCTGTAACACTCTTTCATACTGTAACGCTCTGATACCAAAGTGTAACGCCCCAATTCTGGGCTGGGCAGACGTTACTTTGCGAAACAACATCATTTTATGCTTAATTAATAACATGCATTTAAGAAAATGAAACACATTTAAATTCAGAGTAACCATAAGAATTACTGCTATTATAAATAATCAATGGATTTAACATTAATTCGTATGCATAGCAGAATGCATGATAAATATAAATACACAGACATGTAGAAAAGTAATTAAAACATCATCTGGTACTTATCTTTGAAACGATGGTAATTCCACCAACCAGGTGCAGGCCTTCCACGAACCTATCAGCCTTAGACCACACTGCTCATTAAGCTTAGCAGTGGGTCTTCCACGAGCTGGGACTAAGATCCACCCCCAAGGCAAGGAATCCTAGGCTAGGCTGAGGTTACAGGGAAAACACACAGTCACAAGGAAGGAATTTTCTCCTAGGAACCACTCAAACTCACTGCCCACGGACTCTCCTTCCCCACATGCTTGTTCCACCCAAAGAGTATACACCTTCTCTGTCACCTAGACAGTCCTTTGGCTGCTAACCTCCCTTGCCTTGGGTTTCAGCAACAGATCGGACCGGAAGTCTCCGAGCTCTGTGGCAGCTACAGGGTTCCTTCCAGGAGTTCTCTCCTTCCTCTATGCACTCTCTCACCTGGGGAGAGTTTCTCATAGGCCAAGCAACCTGTTCTTCCAACTTCAATCACCTCTCTCACCTGGAGAGAGTGTTGTACAAACTAGCCAACAAGCCACACGCAATCTAGCACTGCATGGCCAGAATAGCCAACGGGGAAAACATACACGGTCTTTCCAAATAGGCTCAGCAATGATAGGATGGTCTCATGGTTATGGCTTTGGCACATAGACTCCATACACAGGCTCGATCTTCTCAGACAAAGGATGAATTGTCTTTCCCAGAAATCAACATAGGCTATCCCTGAAATCAACACAAAGACTTTGCCCCCGGTTTCAGGATGGCACGAGGTCTCTTGCAGGGGTCAGACGGGACGTACGGTTCAGAAGATGCACTGGGACTCTTCTAGAGGTTGGGCAGGTTCACACCCAGGAAATCGAGGGTTGAATGGTCAAGGAACCCCCCAGTATGGCTGACTTCTCGAGTTTTAACTGCATGCACCCAGGTCGACACCTGTCTCCCTGGGGCTGCATGTTTCCCATTTTGCACACGTTCCCCTTCCAGGAACTTAGGATAAAATAAATACAAATATTTCCCATGTCTTTTTGGAATAATATTAAAATATTATTCCCAAGGACTTAAGCCCTTAGGTTTAGCCCCTAGGCTCCACACTTATCCCCCTTTTCCCACCTTCCAGCTCCTAATCCCTTGCCCACTCTGCGGAAAGCTTAGTCCCCCATCACTCATTCATTGTGGTCAATCTGCACGTGGCAATATTTATATTTTATTAATGTTCTGCATTGATACATGTACAAAATCAGGCTCTTGGCCTTCAACCCTTAGTCTCTCTGGCCTAACAATCACATAAGCCCACCAGCTTATATAAACTAGGATCACCATCCTATAAAACATATTTACAATCCATTTCTTAACCAGGATTTACAACAGGGCTCGGCCTTGGGGAAATTACTTATTTACTCTTGGTAAATCCCAAGCTCATCAGAAAACTATCAATCCTGCCATACCAAGCTCTTGGAGCTTGCTTCAACTTGCATACATGAGTATTCATGTCATGTACTTAGAAACCAAATTTTCACATCACATTGTACCAACCTGGTACACTTGTTCAACTACAACTTAATCTGCACAATCATGTGCTAGCTCTATGTGCTTTCTAGAAAGAACTATATATCTCACTACTTTAGAGTATGTCCTTTGCTCTCTCTGTAATTGTTCCTCTGGGACTGGGAATCTGGACCTACAACTACTCTGAAGCCGAGAATGATTGCTCCATTCTCACTATGGCTACTAAACTCTGAGAGTAACTCCTCTACTCTATCACGGCAACAACTTCATATGAAATTGAGATTGGCTCAATAAATAACACCAATGGTAGCTTATCCTCTTTCTTTGGAGGTAACTCAATCTTCTATTGTAGTCATGTCTCCATGGCCCATCTAATATGTTTCCTCCTACAACTGTCACTATAGCTTCCTTAGGGTTATCACCCGTGACCTACTCGGAACAAGAACAACAAGGGAGAAACAACATACAAGAATAATACTCTATAATAATAATAATAAAACAATAGGAAGAACACTCAGCACAATAGCTTCTTCAGAGCTATCACTTGTGACCTAATTGAAACAAGGTTCAAAAGTAAAAAATACAATAATAAGAAATGAGAGTAACACTCTTTTAGTGTTTTGATCAATCATTCCTCCATGGTAACCTGGAAACAAAACAAGAAGTTTCTCCTAGAGGAGTTGTTAGTTATATCTAGTAAATGATTACAATAAGAATTTATCTCAATATTTCTCACATGCTACCAAGTATAAAACTTTTCAAGGATTTCTATCTCAACTATAGTGTTTACTTGTAATGAGGCAGTTATCAAACTTGACATGTGCAAATTTGAATCTTATCAACTTAATCAATCAAAATTGGAACCTGGAGTCTTGTCCTCAAGAATGAGATTTGTTTCTTTTCTTCTGAGTCTCCTTCACTCAAGATGACAAGTATTCTCTTCAACCCATCCTATGTACTAAGCTAATATGATTTCTTGATAGAAATCTAAGTTAGAGAATAAACGCTATAATCTCAACTTTAATCAATCTAATACCTTGACTTTAATTTTGACCAATGGTTAGTATGATGGTCATAACTTCAACATACAACCTATATGTTCATAAGATCAAGATAATGTCATAAAAAATTGATGCATATCAAAATAATCAAACCTCGGGTGCATTATTCCTATGAATGTGTTGGATCTAAGATCCCTTAGGGTCTACGATTATTGTTTAGAAAAAATATCCTTTCTCCTACAAATACCCTTTAAAAATTCAAAGGTGTTGCAACTTGTAATTTAAATGTAGTTGGAGATTTGCTAGGGTAAGGTGCACTAGGACAATAGAAATTAGTCCCAACACTTCACAAAAACTTTCACTACAACTGGACTGAAGGAACTAACACGAAGGAACTGGCACTGCAACTGCAAATGAAACAGGTACTTCAACTACAACTGCAACTTAGGTTTTTATGAGGAAACCCTAATTTTCAAAGTTCAAATATCAGAATTCTGATCCAGGGACTAGATGCACCCTCCTAGGGAGAACTCCTAGATGTGGTTACTTTATCCAACATTCTCCTCAAACAAGGAAAATGTCACACTTAAGGTTTATATAGAAATCATAATTCTGCAACATCTGCAACATTGAAAACTCAATCTAAGAGACGGTGCGCTGAGGTTAGATACTTCTTTATAAACTGTGAATTGGTCTCTTTCAGGCCTGCTTTGATACCATGTTAAGTTTTTACTTTTTTTATTATGTTATTTTCAAATTACATGAGCATTTAATGCATTTAAAAAGAAACAACATAAATATGATCACTGAAAGAAACACAATCACATGGTACACAACATGTTATCCTGTGAAACCCTCCCAGGGGAGAAAACTCAGCAAAAACTTCCTCAATAATAGATTGCCAATACAATGCCAAGACTAAGACCAAAACACCAAGAATAAACAAAGACTGAGCATGCACCTCTCTTATCCTTCCTTCTGTAACTGCAACTTCCTTTAAGATATGTGCACTAGATGAGTGAGTGTTTATGTGTGCTAAAGTGAGACACCATCCACACATATAAATACTAGTTGAGGAGGCACTAGCATTATGTCTCTTCACTTGCTGGGGCCGACTTCTTCTAGAAGTGGTTAAAACCACTTTATAAACACTAAGGGCCGACTTTACAAATACCACCATATAAATATGGTTTGACCAATCCACAAAAGGGTATTTGATCTTATACAAGACCCGACATGATCAATCCATGAAAAAATATTTGATCTATAAGATAACAACTCAATTATAATTAGAATATTCTTCGAAGTTACAATATTTCAACATTATGCGTATTGACCATCTATCAATATTATTCATATTAATTGATATTAATTTATTTAGTTAATACTATTTATATTAATTTATTTTGTTATTTTTCTTATTATGGTTACCAACAGAGTTTCTGGATTTGAATTTGTTTCGGTAGGATAGAGTTTTATCCAAGCTAATCTAGTTTAGTTTTTTTCTTTATGTTTGAAAATTACAAGATTACAAGATTGATACTGATTTATTTTCATATATAAATATATATAAACTTTATAAAATTAATATTTTATAAATATTATCCTAGATAATTTATACTACTTCAAAGTATCTCCAACTTTTGGTAGTTGAAAGAAGAGTAATACAAAGAGTTATCCTACATCTCTAACTTCTCAAAGTTAGAGAAAGAATAATATAAATATTTCAATTTTATTTTCTCTCATGAAATGGCACAATACCATCCATATCAATAAATGAAGTGTTATCCATATAGTCAATATGAACACACATATTTCAAAAATGGTGCAATACCATCCATATCAATAAATGAAGTGTTCCCACAAGAAAATTGCTCATTATATTAAGATATATAATCAGTACACATAGTCATGATCACATTACAAAAACCATGCCTCTTACCATCGCTACCATCACTTCTACATGACATAACTCGAAACCAAAAGGATTCCAGCTACCCAATAGCCACCTCATGAGCCACCAATGTGACTGCTTGAATAATACAACTATCAAAACTATATGATAGACCATCATGTCCAAAACTTATGTAAAAGAAGTTCCAAAATACATACAAAACTCCAAAACTATAGAAAGGTCTCAAAACACTAAGACCAATATAGAAATAAACTAGTACATATTGATAAAAAAAATTGGCCCTTCTTGACCATCAATCCACTGATTGAGTGCAATGGCTCCAACGTGATCAGATAGTGATTTTTTGGATAATATATTTGCAGCCTGATTTTTTTCTCTGTAAACATGGGAAAAGGTAATGACAAAAAAATATTTGATAAGGTCCCTTACCCGATATTTCCAACATTCTATAGAAATGGCCTGCAACGAGCCAATATTATTGAGCCAATCGATAATGATTTTGGAATCCCCAATGACATGGTTATCTGAAATGGATAATATTTGAGCCAGAGTAAGAATCACCCAAGCAAACATAAGTTATGCTCTAGTATTTGTGCCACCACTGCAATTAATGGTCCACCTATATTCCATATAATCATTTAGCTTAATAACACCCCCCACTCCACTTTGTTCCCCATTCCTCTGTGCTACACCATCGAACCATCCAATAGTTCTATGTTGAGGCAGAGTATGGATGGAGTGTCGAGTAGTTTCCTGCAATTTCTAGGAATTGTAATAGGCAATATCAACAATAGTTATCATAATAACCTTTTTCCGTGGAGGGAGACTTGGTTTCAAATATAACCATATTCCTCTCTTTCCAAATGTTCCAACATATAAAACTAGGAAGAGTGCAATAACTAAACTGTGTTTTAGTCCAGATTCTGAAACATTCCTGAAAGGTGGTACCCAACCACCCAACATTCAGCCTGTAGTAAGCTAAAAGCTTATCCCAAATATAAAGAGTGAACGGACAATCAACAAAGAGGTGGAGCGTTGATTCCTGACTGCCTTTACAAAGAAAACACAATCATGGACCGTGCCAACCACGCTTGCGCAAATTGTTCCAAGTTAGTTGTTTGTCTTTGATGAGAAACCAAGTAAACAGTTTGGTCTTTAAGGGACACTCCCAAGTCCATAGTTTTTTCTTCACATCCCCATTAATTTTCTCCCAAAGCTCAACTAATAAGGCATTATAAACATTCTTTGTGGTTAATAGACCAGTGCCATCTTCGCACGTCCATCTTAACTCATCCTGGAAGCTTCTGTGAGATATACCCGATTCTATCAAGATTTGTCTATAATGATCTCATTCCACAACTAGATCTCTCACCAAACCCAAATCTCTGCTATCGAGCCAATTGGAACAAATAGTGCCTTGGACCGGCACCTTTCTATCTTGATAAAGAAAATGAACATGATTTAAATTTAACAGAATAATCATCTCGAAAGAGAGAAAGGATCTCTTACCCAAGCCCATAATTTCATCCTTACCCACTATGATGGAAGAACCCGCCCCTAGTTTCCAAGCCAACCAATGCAACAACAAGGGTAATGCATTCATCAAGTTTCTCCATGTTGGTGATCTAGTTGGAAATGAAGGATCGACAATACACAACCAAGAAATAACAGTTAAATGCAACAAATACTTGTATTTCAAGACTTGTTGCCAAATACCTGGATACATCAGACCACGCCAAAGAAAATTAGCAACTAAGGCTCTCGAAAAACAAAAAATATTTCTAATCCCCCAACCTCCAAACTTTGTTGGTTGAGCTATAGTCTCCCACTTGCATAAGTGGAAAGAAGAATGTTTTTTTTT
>JZKD02S1662801.1:10163-24559 GCA_000966675.3 Picea glauca
ATTTTCAAAATATTGATCACACTACCAACCTTCCTAACCTCTTAACTCAACAAAAGTATGGTGATCTTGGAAACCTTCTCTTAATGCTTTTTGAGCACATAAACAAAATTCTAAAAAATTACAAGTAATCACTTACCCTCTTAAGGTCCGATAGACCAATTAGGTCTTAGTGGACGTTAACCATCATCATCATCATCATCAATATAATGTTACTAAATTAAAACGAAATATTCATTAAAATTTATAACATAATATTTTTTTAAAATTGAAAAATATTATAAAATTAAAAAAAATATATCATTTACAATAATATTAATATAAATTTATTTTAATTAAAATATTTTGATTACAAACATTCTAATTTATATTTCTTTTTTTCATCTGTAATTTACTTTTTTCCCCTCTTATTATTTAAAAAATTCTAATTATACACAAACTACATTAATTATACTATAGTAATTTTCACCTCAATATAACTTTGTCTACCTTTCTATTTCCTAAGTTTTCACTCAAATAGACTTTTTTGTTGGAATTATTTTTATATTCATTTTAATTTAAATACAAATTCGATTGATATATCAATTTAAGCTAGTTCAATATTTAATCAAACACAACTTTGTATATATTCTCATTTCTTAATTTTAACTCAAATATAACCACTATTTTTATTATGTTAATTAGCTTTATAAAAGTATTGTATATCTAATCATATAAGGATTAAACTAAACTTTAAACTTTGAACTATATATAAATATTATTTTAAAACGTTTTCAAAAAGTCTTATAAAAAGCTTTGCTACTATTTTCACTTGTTTAATTTACTATCTATCATTATCGTCATATATATAATTCATGTCACATGATGATTTTTAATTTATTCTCCACCTATTAAATTGCATAATGGTTACATTTACATGTGATATTTTGAGGGTTTGTTCAAAATAGTAATGATAATGATAGATATAAAATTAAAAAAGTAAAAATAGCAACAAAGCTACTTATACAACTTTTTGAAAAATGCAATTTAATAGGTATTTAATATGTAGAGAATAAATTAAAAATTACCATATGACACATGAATGACTATACTCTATAACAATTCTAACCTATTAAACTCTAACCAATCATTGCATTAAAATCTATATATACACCCGCTTTGAAGTATATATATATATATATATATATATATATATATATATTCTAAGGAAAACAAGCATAAATTTTATTCATAAAGACAAAATTTACATTCTGAAGAATGAAAGAGGAGTCATGCATTTAGTTTGATGCACCTCAATCGACAAGACATTCAATCTCGAGGAAGCCAGGATAGTCCATTACAAAACACTCAAAAGTGCACAAAATAGGCATAACAAGCCCTGCAGAGCATAAGGAGAGACCAAAAAGGAGCCCCATAGCAAAACCTCAAATACAAACCCAAGAAAGTGAAACCCTGAACTCACCATGTGAAACCATTGATCCAAAACCCCTAAAGAAGGCCCCATAAGCCAGATGGACTAGGTCAGAGCGACATACATCCTCCCAAAATGAGGGAAGAAAACCCAAAAAAAAAGCAGCACAAAGAAACTGAAACATGGCACCACCTCCTTTGCACCAAAGAAAACAAGCCCTGAGTATACATCAAACCCTGAACGAACCAACACCAAAAAAAGGCAATGCAGAAGGAAAAGGAAAGATGCTACAGAGAAGAGATATCACCTCATAAGGAAAGCACCGACAAACCAGCAATGACCACTCAAAAACAACTAGGAAAACCCCAACACTACATTGCCAAAATATGAGGACACCAAGACACCACAATATGCCCCATTCCCTCCCTAAAAAAACCCTACCGCCATAAAAAAAACTCAGACAAAAAAGCAGATCAACCAACAAGAAACAAAGAAACCGTCAGATCCAAAGCGACAAAGCCCAAAGAAGTCATCATAAACTGAATAAAGCCGGTTAAAAACTCCAGAAGAGACAACCTGAGCTTCTGTCGAAGGCCAAAATAGACCAAACCATATGTCATTTGACATTTGCGGCATGCACAAGGGCGATCTGATGGGGAAGGAGGACAAACATGAAGAGAAGACGAGACAGAAAGAAAAGAAAAGTTTTGTTGCGGCCTATGGTTAGGGTAAACCCTAGCCACGACCACATACCTAGTCTGCTTCGAATCCTTTTCACTAATCATGGATGTTTTCTTATCCGTTTCATATTTAATCCCCCACACATATATGTTAGAGTTTAATAGGTTAGAATTGTTATAGAGTGTAGTCATTCATCTAGTACCAACTATTATCAAACTTGGCTTTATGTCGACGAAATACTAGGGTCAAACATTGATCAAGTTTTGTTCGAACATTTTTTTTGTAAATTTAATTGGGAGAAGGTAAACATACAGTTATCACACTTATGCTCACAATAATTAAAAATGACTATATTATTATGATTATTTTAAATTTTAACGAGAGAAAAAGAATATAATTAAATATATTAAGATGATAGTAATGTTCCATGACATGGGTAAGAAGTAATACATGAAATTAAAATTATGAGCAATGTTAGTACCACGGTAAGGGAGGATGAATTGTTATACATGTGGGATTTTCACAAAACATACATAATAAAAAATAGAATATAAATGTAGAATGATGGGACATGCTATTGTGATAGTAAGACTTGAAATTATTATTGATATCACATATATAACAACAAAAAAGAGGGTCCACAAGTCATGTCATTAAAATTGCTAGTAATGTTAGTACATTAACCTAGGGACTTACACTAAGTCTACACCACTTGTTTTTCACTAGCTACCATCCTTAGAATGGAGGAAGGTGCCTAGAAGCTTCCCAAGGATGTATTTTCAAAAAAAAAATATACCATTGTACACCAAAGATATTGACAATGTTAGTATGCATGTGTGATTATTCACGCATAAACAATTATGAATATTACCACAAACCAAATAAAACTCACAAGACATGACATTAAAACTATTGACAATATTAATATTGGAGTGAGAAATGATTAATCATATTAATACTAAAATGAGAGAAAATGTTAATATATCAACTTGTAGACATACACTCCAAAATCATATTTCAGATCAATAATTATTTTAATTCAAATAATACCATATATATAAACCACCTTTCACTCAAAATGGTTATTTAAATGGATTATTCACATAAACGTATATATATAAAAAAAAAACATTTATAAAACAATATTAACATGAAATGAAATACTCATCATGGATATGTGATTGTATTAGCAAAACTTTCAATTATTAAACATCACATGAAAAACAATCACAAACACAATAAAGCTAAGACATGAGACAAGTACCATCACCAATATTAATATTAAAACAAATCAAGGTAAAAAAATAAAAATATAAAAGCGTTGAAATGGTAAAACAATATAGCTGCAATGAATTTTATAAGATGATAAAGAATAAAACATACACACTAATCAAGGTTTAGTTAAGTATATATTAGTAAGTTCAAAATATAAAACTCCTCCTATTGCAAGAGTGAACGCTCTAAAGAAGCTTAACTCGTATCTTTATTTATTTAATTTTTTAACGAAAACAAAGTAAAACAAAACCATAGATAATAATTAAAGAAAATGAAAAAAATATCAAAACAATCCAAGTAATATATTACACTTTCATCATATTCAAACATTTAGTGTAAATTTCTTCCTTACACTAATATTTTATTATTAAATATTATATCGGAGTAGATTCATCTCAACTCTATATCTATCATGCCTTGAGAGGTATCAAATTTTTCTAAGTGTAAATTTTTCCTCAAGTTTTGTGTTATAAAAGAAGTTTGCACTTTGAGGGATTTGATCCCTCTTGATGCATGATAGATCCAGAGTTAAGATGGATCTACTATGGTTCCTTATTTTTTCTTAAGGTCCGATAAGATCAAATTTGATCTCAATAAATATTAATAATCATCACCATTATATATATATATATATATATATATATATATATAACTTTAACTTACCTAAGCATCAAAGGGTTATCTTATCTAAGCATCAAAAATATATTTGCACCAACACTCACTTGTTTTCACTCACTCACTTTTATCATACATAGTGGCATTGAAATAAATGACAAAACGCCTCAAACCCATGACTAGCAATGAGAATCAAATCTCTAATCTTGTCTCGTGGAGACTAGCTAGGAGATATGCATGATGGCTATCTCAAAGTCATGCCTAGATTCAATGGGAAAACGACCTTTCTAGTGAATACCATCTTACTGCTTTCCCACATATATATCTTCATGTGTCAATTTCAATTGCTTTATATATATAAAGTTGATATTGAAATATTTTATTGAAGGTGAACATTGAAATATTTATAACCAACAATGATTTTTTTTTAATTAATGTTTTTCTAAATACCACCTATTAAGTCCATGTTAAGCACTGAAGGAAATCACACATCTCCATCATACTAAGAAGATGAAATCATGTATCAATGAAATAATATATTTTTTTGCTTTCAACTACTTTCACTCTCTTTCTATATATAAAATTAATATACAATTATTTCACTGAAGATAGATCTTGAAATATTTTATTTATTACTAACATTGAAACATTTTTTTATTATTAACATTTTTTTTTTATTAGTTATATTCATTGATTCTAGATAATTTATTAATAAAATTCCATTATCTTTCTTTAATTCAATATTAGGCATCTCTTTCCATGAAAAAATTCCCCCCTTTAGTATGGACGCATTATAGGCCACTCCAAATACTAAAACAATAAATCCATTACGTTTTTACTCAATGTATCAACTCTTGAGCCCTCTTGGATTTTGTAGCTCTCTTTGAATTTTCATTCACATTGTCATCGAGACCTCTAATGGCCAACGACTATGTAAATAGAGGTTCGGGGTTCAACACAAACTCCAACTTGGAAAATCTCCTTTTCAACATTAGATTTTATTCTTGCTATTCATTAAATGAATGCTCCAACATATCTATGGTGGTTGCCTATAGCTTGACGATGCTAGTAGGTCCCAATTATCTAACATCAAGTGTAGTGCTATGGTCCCCTAATAGCTTATTTCCGTAACATTAACTCTTCCAATATGGAGCTTCTTGGTCTATTAATTGAAATCTGCATGATGCAAAGTGATAGATTTGTCCTCAAAGGTGGGAAATTGTGACTGCATCACATCCTTGGAAACAAGCCTATTTTTTATATTTGTATTAATTCACAATAATGTAATGGGACAACTTGGTTGTTTATTTCCATATCAATTCATTTACCTCATGTGTTTCAAGTTGATCCCCTTTATCACTTTTAGACACAATTTTTCTTTTAGGGATAAAAGGAACAATGTGTTCATTGTCAATATTTGAATTTCATAGGTTTTCATCACTATCATCACCTCCATCTCCAACAATGTTCTTCTATTTTCCTCTTAGGGATGTGGATAAGGTATCTTTCTTAGAAATAGTAATAAAATTCCTCGTTGACTATGCCAAAGAAGTGTCTCTTCCACTCATCCCTGACTTTCCTTTTTGCTTCATCGACAGAGCTAGCCTATCCACAATTTCTTGGATATTTCTGATATGCAAATACTTCTTCTTGGGTTTGGAATTTGAACTAACCAAAATATGCACATCATATGGGGTTGTAGTTACATCATTTGATAGATACGATCCTTTGATATTTTCACCAAGATCTTCATTTTTCTAACCCCCTCAACATATTCATCTAGCATTGGAAAACATGAGCCATACTTGGGCATAGACATATGAGTCCTAAAAATCCCTTAAGGAACATAACCTTGAATAGCATTAGCTTCCTTTAACTAAAAATCCCAAAAACCTCATGCACGCTCATATTGGTGATTTATACTCTTTATTTTAAACTCTACAAATTTAAATGGAGTGGTAAAAAATTGTTTATTTTTCTTACACTAGAAGAAAATGGACCATTATTGATATTATTGATACAAGATGAACCCTCGATATAAGGCAAAGGTTCAAGAAGAATTGAGAAAACTACTTAAGGCATGATTTATTTATGAGGTGGAGGAAAGTGAATGGGTGTCACCCATTGTGTTAGCTAAGAAGAAGAATGGACAATTAAGGATATTCATAGACTTCAGAAGATTATACAAGGAAACAATTAAAAAACCTTTTCCATCACCCTTTTCAAAAGAAGTTTACTGGATAGAAAGTTTTGGATACAGTGTTGGGAGAAAAACCTAAGTACAAGGAAAGTGCATAGATGAAGGAAAGTAGTGCACAACTAAGACACATTCCACATGAAAGTGGGTAGAAGGAAGAAATTGCACAGAAGGAAGAAAGTGTGTAGGAGGAAGAAAACTCACAGATACAAGAATAAAGAAAGAGAGTGAGAGAATAAAGTGTGAGAGAAGGATGACAACATGACATTCCAGAAATAGAAGAACAATGGAAAAGAAACATGAAGAGCGAAAAGAAGAAGGAAGCAGTCAAACAACAAAAAATAAACATGAAGAGCGAAGAGCAGAAGGAAGCAGTCGAACAACCAGTTAACTGAGCTGGCCATGCATGGTAATGGGATAATTTTGGGATAAATAGACTAGGGTTTTAAGTCCTAGATTTCGAAGTATAAATATGTAACAGGTTGGAAGATTAGGGGGCTGAAAGATTATGCCAGAGTCGTGAATGTAATAATTTGTTAGCAAGGAGACAGATGAATAAAGAGAGAGAGTTTTAGAGAGGATATTGAGTCTTGTGGCATCGAATTGCTTATGTGTTCTTATAAATGATGTTGCTATTATTTGTAGAATAGACTTAGTTTATGGATTAATTATGGTGTAATATTCATGACTGTGACTGTGAAGAATCTTTGTAATAATCGAAAATATGCTAAGAAGAGGAATATAAAAGAAAGAAATACTAACTAGAGCCGGATCACACGCATAGATAAAATAAGGAAGAATGAATCGGGTGTTTGTCTCCCTTTTCCTTACTACTATAGAAGCCTAATTCCTGCAATCCCAATAGATACCTCATGTGAGAATTCATCTACACAAGCAGGTGATGCCGAAAGGGCCGGTTTCTCATGGGTTTGTTGGTCATAATTAAACCGAACCTTGGGTCTTACAATCTGTGCATAGACAAGTAAGCCAACAAATGGTTCAGTTGCCAGGACTGGGAAATTGTGATTAAGGGAATGTTTTGGAGGTCGACTAAGAAGGATATCATGAAATGGTTGGAATGAAAAGAACAAGAATTTTCACCACAAGAGAAAAAGAATCCTCGGATGAGTGACAAGAAATGGATGCAAAGGTATGTATACACTGATCTGCATGAAATTTTCTTTGGAGAATTTCCAAAAATTCTGACCAAGTGGCTTGAAAGGTTAGTAGAAAAAATGGGAAGTGTTAGTGTTGCAGCGCCAAGGAATTCGACTGCTAAATTGGTACGACAAATGAATTCTGTAAGTAATCCAACTACTCGAGCAATTGATTTTTAGTTGGATAGTGTACTATAGGGTTATGTTATAGAATTTGCAGTAGATTGCATTCAATCATATAGTGTTATAGAAATAGACTTTTTCAAAGGTACGCATAGGAGGTTCTTGAAATAGTTAAATACATGGATAAAAATGTTGTTATGTGAAAAACATGTGATGATAATGAAATTTGATGGCTAAAATGGATCTGCGGATCGTCTGAGAGAATGAAAAAAGCAATGAAAAAGGAAGGAAGGGACCAAGGATGCAAGAATGCAGCATACCAGAGGAAGAGTATGAGTTTGGAGAGTTGTGCAGAGAAAGGAGGTACAAGAGGAAAAAGACTAGGGTTGGGAGAGAAGAGCCACATAGTAAGCCAGAGGGAAGAGAATTTTGTGCACTAGTCAGAATCGTGGAGATACCATATATAGGAGGAGAAGAAGCGGAGTTTCAGTCTAGTCCAGTAATAGAAGTGCCGATAAGTCCTACTCAAATAGGATTTTGTGTTGAATCCATGACCCCATGTGCGTCACCAAAATCAGAGATAAAATTTGAAGACTTATCAAAATCCATCGTAGTTAGTCAAGGAGGATAGAGTGGTAACAGTCAGAATAGTGGAAGTAGTGTGCAAAGTCAAAGTTAGAATCAAAGTCCACCAACATAACCAAGAGAAGGGACTACAAAAACTAGCATGACAGGAGTAGATAATACTCTAAGACTTCATGAATTCAAGGGCAGAGTGTAATATCCCCTGGTAGAGCCCCATTTGTAATTATGAATTGTAAACATGTTTGTTAGGCTGGTGAGCCGAGTTATAATAAGCTAGGAGGCTTATGTGATGATTAGGCCAGAGAGCCTAGGATGCTAAGAACATGAGCCTGTTTTGTATATGTAATTATGAAAAATCATTAATAAAAATTATTCGTCGCTACGTGTAAACCCTCCATGAAGAAAGAGTTATGGGGGACTAAGCTCCACTAGGTGGGGAAGGGGCTAAGTGTTTAGGAGTATGGGATAAGCTAGAGGGATTACCTCTAAAGGAATAATATTATATTATTATTTCCTAATGGCTAAGGTTTGACATAATCTGTGTTGTCCTAAGTTCCTAGGGTAAAGGGGGACGAGTGTTAAGTGGAGCTCATGCAGCTTCAGGGAGACATGTGTCAACTTGAGCGCATGCAGTTTTAAGTGGGAAAGTCAGCTCATTGTCGGGGATCTCATTCACGAGTCTCATGATTCGAAGGATTGGTCACAATCCTTCACCATTCAATCCGCACTCTCGCGGGATTAGTCACCCTGGAAGTCCGCCACACTCCCCACTGGTGCATGCGTCAGTGCAACCTGTAGAGATTGGAGTTTTCCCACGTATTTTCTGTGAATATCGATGAAATTGTATTTTTCCTGAGTCATGTTGTGTCGTAGAGATTGGCGGTTTCTACCAATGCAGTTTTGTATAAGTTTGGTTCACTCCCCATTCTCCCATCCTTCGCCTAACTTTCCTAGCCTCCGTTGTGGACCTCTGCATCTTGGATGCACCTCTAAAACCCATAACCCGTGAAGTTGACCTGTGTCTTCCTGTGAAGCACAACATATCTTTACTTTCCAGAGGCATGTTGTGCCTTATCGAATGGTGGTTGTTTCCATCCCCTAAGCTATATTGAGCCTTGCTATTGTCCTCACTTGTTGGAATTGAGTTGAAGCTACTTGAAGAAGCGGGTTGTCAGGCTCGTAGTTGAAGACGTAGGTTGTCAGGCTTGTGAGAAACTCTCTCCAGGTGAGAGAGTTTGTTGGGATGTGATTTTCTCCTAGAGAGATTCCATCAGCAGCTACAGAGATATGAGAATTCCTGATCTGTCCTGTTTCTAAGACCCTGAAAGGGAAGTGAAGCAACTGATGGATTGTGGAACAATGAAGGTGCATTTTCCCGGGGTGGAACAAGCATGTGGGGAATGAGATTCCATGAGTAGTGGGTGCAAGTAGGATCTTGGAGAGAATCCTTCTAGTTCCACTGTGCATTTTTCTGTAACCTCAACCAAGCCTAGGAATTCCCTTTCTCGGTGGAGTTTAGTCCCAACTCGGGGGTGATCCACTGCTTAGCGTGATGAGCAACAAGATGTTCCTCTGTGGTCTATGGCTGGGAGGTTTGTGGAAGGTCTGCATGCAGTTGGTGTACTTAAATTAAAATATAAGTACCCATTCCTATGTTCATTTACATGCTATATTGATGAGTATTGCCTGTATATGCTATTATATTATGAGTTTTTCCTGTGATTATTGCATGTATGCTTTTAATGTTATTTACGCATTAGTCTATGTATTAGAAAAGTATGTTCTATGTTTATGTTTATTTTTATAGGTATATGATAATTGTTATTTCTATGATATATCACGACTGACCTGGGTGGCTAGGGAACATCACAAAATGGTATCAGGGCTAGTTGGAAGAAGATAAGGTATTTGGGTAGCGTTGCTCAGAAGAGGTGTATATGGTCGGGGACGTCACAAAATGGTATTAGAGCAGTAAGATGTTCCTCTGTGGCATTTCTTTGCATGTTGAGTAGCTAGGGACGTCACACGGAGGATCTGGAACAACACTTGATTTTATGTGAAACAGTTTGGGCCGCTAAGAACATACATGATGAGGGTGTGAATATTGCGCAGTTAGAAACAACATTTAGAGGTTGTGCGCTAGTATGGTATATGAGGTTACAAAGTATTATCCCTACAAGACATTCTATGACTTTAGCAAAGATAAAGCAAGCACTACCAAAGGAGTTCAAAAATCCAAATTCATAGTCATAGTACATCACAGAACTGAAAGAGATCAAACAAGTGCAAATTGAGTCCGTATGGGATTTCGATCAATGATTTAAGGATGTGATGGGGAGATTGAATTTCTAAATTCCATATCAACAAAATCAAGAGTGGTTTATTGCAGGACTTATACCACACATTCGTAGGTCCCTAATTCAATAGAAGGTTACATTGTAGCTCGAGGATTTGGAAATTGCAATGAAACTAGAGGAATCTCCGGCAGGAGATACAGGAGGAATGAAACAAGTTCAGACGCAGTTGGCTGTATTAACAATTCAACTAGACGAGCTTACCAAAGGAAAGGATAAACAAGAACAAGTTTGGTGTACCAAGTGTAGGATAGAGGACCATCACAAGCACGAATTCCCAACATTCACACAGTATTTCGCAGTTGGAGCGGAAAATCCGCTACTAGGGGGGGGATACCATGAGATATGTAAGAAATGGAGCCATCACCCCACTGAGTGTCCATTTCTACAGAAGTATCAGAGTACACCAAAGAATTTTTTTTGCAATTTTTGCAAGTCGGGAGGACACGAAGAGAAGGATTGTCGCGTGTTCGACCTACTAAGGGAGCTCGCATCATATATGTACAAGATCTATGAAGAGAATATTGTCGCAGAGGGGGGTGGTGCGCAATATAAAAATCAAAGAGGTTTCATTCAGGGGAACAAAGGAAACTTTGGTAGAGGTCGAGGTAGAGGGACTTTTGGTAGAGGAGGACGAGGATCAATTATATTTTATAACTGTAATCAACATGGACACTTGGCCTGCGATTTCCAAAATTATTGTACAATGTGCACATATTGCAGAGCAGTGGATCACTCGACATAAGACTATCCCCAATTAGTTGTGAAGTGGCATGCTAGAGGAAACCCAAACCAAAATCTGAATCAGAATGTGTAGATGATCTCAGTTGAAAGACACAATGAAGGATCGAAAGTAGCAGTTGTTACACATGGAGGAGCTAGAACAAGGATTGATATGATGAATCAAGGAAGATAGAATGAGCAATGGGTAAGGAATTCAGTAGGTCCTATACCAAATTTTGTCACCTAGGTCTGCACCCCTTTCCTCTTCTATCTTTCACCCCATCCATCCATCAATGTTGAGCTTTATTGTTGCTTTCTTAGCCTATTCCCCATTTTTTATTCTTCATGACCCCTGTTTGTTGTTGCTTATTAGCACCGTCTGTTTTCTTTCTTGAAAAGGATCACATGTTTTGGTTTGAGTTTCAAAGACTCGTCATCATATTTTCCACTAATGAAGCATAGAGTAGGCCCACCGAGTCGTTTGTGTGTGCTCAATAGATATTCATGTTTGAAAAATCCTTTAATAGCTTACTAAGCTTCAACAGAACTGGCGGCCAATCAAAACAGGCCATTCAATCTCTAAGAACAAGTGAATGACATGATAGAATTTCAACGGAGAGGATCCAACCTTCAAGCCAGATCAACATTTTTAGAACATTCAAGATGTCAAAGTCGCACTCTGCCTAACCCCCACACTCATCAATGACAACCCCCCTTCAGAGATCAATGACCACGGTTCATTTCAGTGCCGCAACATGCTCGGGCATTAAAACCCTTGAGCAGGCCGAAATTTAAACCATGGTATCGCATGGGATATATGTGGTAGCTTGTAGGGGATTTTGAGCCCAAAGGCGATGTGGACCCAAACCACCCTCGATAACTCCTGAAATCACGTGCTTAGATGACGTCAGGTCGCCACATCATCCACCTCCACTCATACCGCTCCCTTGTTGGACGACCACCTCTACGCACTCCAGTTCACGACCAATTATGTCTTCTCCATGTCCACTTGACTGACAACAATACAATTATCTAATCAATATAGGTGGCAGTTAGCGAGGCCAACACAGGGTGTTTTAGCTGCCAAAAGTTCAGTAAAGCAACAGATAAGGCAAAGATCTGCCCATGCAACCGGTTACCTCCAGAGACCTCAAACAGCTCCTAGGCATGCAGGAGCTCGATACATAGATATTTTTTGTCACTCTGAGTCATATTTCTTCCAATTCAGTTCCTCCAACGCATGCATCAATTCTGTCTCAGAGACAATAGCAGTTTTAGTTGTTCAGTTCCATAATTCTTTAGGTTGAATTAATAAGTGGTCTTATGTGTGTGATAAGAACCACTCTTTTTTATTAAGTCTAGTGTGAAGTATACATTGTTGTACTCCAACAGTGTTTTAGTCAAGTTAATTATTTTTTCTACAATTGTTATTGTAGAGTTAAATCTCAATCCTAGATGGACTAGAACCTTTGCAACTTTGTTAAATATGCAATATTTGTATGTTTTAGGGGTTGGGAGTTTTCAGAAGGAAAGTAGAAGCAACAGAGGGATTGGAACTGCTTAGTTAACTGTAAAGTTTTCTACCTAATGAATTTATGTTGATGATAGTTGTGTTTCTTACTCAAATATTTATGTGTTGATTCTCACCTTGAATGCAAATTTTGTGATGTGTGCAATGTAAATTTCCTTATTCTTTTAGTTATTGTTTTAGTTTATATTTTGTTGGTTATGCAACCTGTTATACAACTATTGTTCAGTGAAATATTGTTTAGTGAAAGATCCACTATTTTGCAACCTATTGAATGATTTGCATCTAGATATTTGTCTAGGTCTTGAGATATTATATTATGTCTTAGTTTCCGCACAACAAGTGGTTCATTGCATTGCTTTTTGTTGTTGTTTGTGTGTGTCTTTTCATACCCTCAGTTGTAATTTAATACCCATACCATTAACAAAGGAGAACCTACTTTTACACTGTGTGTCCTCCTTTGCCAGAGAACCATCTTTGAAAATCATCCTTAAGCTTACCAAAAAAACCAATGTATTAAGGAATAATCATTCCAAACTGATAGGTGGCCTAGATTTTCCCTTTAGCAGTCAGGTGCATACCTTAGGACCAACATCTTCTAGCACCACTACCGGGGAATGGAGTAATGAAATATCTTTCCCTGGGAGAGAAACATTGATTAGCTTTGAACTTTGATGGTGAACATAGATTAGAAATAGACATACTGCCATCTTTCACCTGGTGATTCCACTAAGTGAAATTTAAAGAAGAAATACCGGTGCCCAAAAAAGGATTCAACGGATCCAAATCTAAAGACAACAAAGCCAAGAAGGCTCATTCTAACCCTGAGAATGACATGGTAGTCTCTGAGCTGGAAATGCAACTAAGAAAATCCACTGTAGCTTAGAGATATACTTCCCCCCTCAATGGAAAATCTACACATAAAGATACTACATCTAATCATGATCACAAGAAGATTGAATTTTCTATCCCTGAGAATCATAATTCCAAAGTAACTCAGACATCTCCAACTCTTGATTCCACTACAACATCCAGTCCTGCATCCACCCCTGTATCGCCCATAAATCTTCATATTCCTATTATTCAAACCATGGTCGTTAACATGATGGATGTCATAATTGCTACTAGCTATGCACCCCTAGTTCTACCTGTAGGATTACATGCACTCCCAGCCACAGATTACATGAAATATTTACCGAGTTATAATGGGGAAGGTGAGGTAATTATTGAGGAACATATGGTAGCCTTCTATAGCTTTGCAAACAACTTTAACATTGATTATGCAGATGTGTGGATGAGGTTTTTTGTATATAGTCTAGATGGGGAAGTAAGAAAGTAGTCCAGGGGTCTTCCTCCAGCCTCCATTGCAGATATTGAGGTGCTAGATGAAACTTTTATAAAGCAATGGGGAGATAGGAGAGATTACCTCTACTACGTCACTGAGTTTGGGGCCCTAAAGAGAAACAATGGTGAATCTATTTCAGATTTCACCAAGAGATTCAATAAGATGTATGGTAGAATCCTAGATGAGATCAAACCAACTGAAGCCTTTGCCAAGATCACTTATCCCAATGCATTTGATGTAGAGTTCTCCCTCCTCCTAAGAGAGAGAAGATCAACCACACTGATGTCCATGAAAGAAGAAACCATTGAGGTTGAATATAATATTTTGGCATCATATGTATTAAAGACCATATCTGATAAAGATAAGAAAAAACAAAGAGAGGATTCCCCTGCCTCCTCTAGCTCA
>JZKD02S1662801.1:27102-52150 GCA_000966675.3 Picea glauca
AAATAATCTTAATATTGAAAATGAAGATGTATGGTTGAGAGTTTTTGTACAGAGCCTTGTTGGTGAGGCTAGAAAATGGTTCAGGGTCTTGACTCCTGGATCTATTGATGGGATTGAATCTCTGGATGATTCATTTTTGAGACATCGGGGAGATAAAAAAGACTTCCTTTATTATATTACAGAGTTTGGATCACTTAAGAGAGAAGAGCGGGAATCTGTTTTAGACTTCTTAAAGAGATTTAATAAGATGTACAATAAGATTCCCACTAAAATTAAGCCTACAAAAACCTCTACCAATATTACTATGCTAGTGCTTTTGACCCTAAGTTTTTCCTTCTGTTGAGAGAAAGAAGAGCTACCTCTTTGGCTCATATGCAAGATGCAACCCTTGAAGTAGAATCAAATATATTGGCAGTTGAAAACTTAGGATTAAGGATGATAGAGACAAAACAAAAGGTAGGGCTGAAGCTTCAATCTCTGTTTCCTCGGCTCCCACCCTCAAGTGGATGAGTTGACAAAATTGGTAAAATCACTTTCTACATAAATGGAGAAATTGAAATTTGAGGTAAGGAAGAGCTATAGGAACACCCATAATACTGATAATAGGGGTAACTTCATAAGATCAAAAAATTCCCCTAAGATCATCCAGAGAGATCAAATAAATAGGGATACAGACGATAAAAAAATTCAAGCCCCTCTCCAAAATAACCTAGTTACTGATGAAGAAGGAGATGAAGAAGAAATAGATCTTGAAACCCATTGTCTAGGTGACACCTCTTCATCTCCTCATATAAACCATTCTATATATGAAGAGGCTCTCATGGGAAGCCAACTAAATGATTTTAGCAAAGGGGAAAGGACCATTGGCAATTCAAATAGATACAACCTTAGGTCCAAGAAGAAACAGGGAAAGCTTGACATTCCTGATCAACCTACTAGAATAGAGCATCATGTTAAGGAGTCGACAACTAGAAACAAAGAAAAAGATGCACAAAACCCCTAGGCAGTGGTTAAGAACCCTATCCCAGAAATGAAGGAGAGTCTGACGCCTCCCTCCTCTTTTATCTTTGAGAATGATGTTATCACTGAAATTCCATCTGCAACATTGCATGCAAATGGTTACATGAATACAACATCTCCAAACACCTATTAGCTCACCTGCAACACCAAAAATGCATTCCCAAGGGGAAAAACTATACAACTAGTAAAAAAATTGACATCCGTTGAAACACTAAAGGAGGCGCATGCACAGTGCGTGAGCCAAAGAAGCCCTTAGAGCACACAATACGCCATATGCATGACTGTGTACAAGAAAAGACACACACTCCTCCGAATGATGAATTTATGGTTCTTGTTGGCCCCTCACCCACTTCTGGGCCAACTCCCAACTTGATTTGACGCTCAAATCTGAGTTGAATCCGAATGGGGGGTTGGTCAAATACCTAAGGGTGCCCTAAAGGGCCCCTTGTACACACTAAGAACTATTTGGATATTTCCTCAAAGACATGCTATAAATGGAGGCCATGGGTGCACTAAGAATTTAAGAATCTCATAGTATTGTTATGTTGCCTCTATTCTCCTTCAAGAAACCTCTTTTTCTTCTTGGAGCATTCTAGCAACATCTCAATAAGCTATTCAACTCACCTCTTGAGGGAATAGGCTTGGATTTCTTCACCATTTGATTTATTCTTTATCATTGTAAGAAGAAATCTCAAATAGGGGACTCAAGATCCCTCCCAAGGAGGAAGAGGGGATCCATAAGTCCTCCTTTCTCTATGGTTTTTTCCAAATAATATAGTTATCCATTGGTGGCATAATCTTGGTCATTTGGTTGATTGATTTTGGTTCAAAGTTTCTTATGCATTTTAGTTTTATTTCCTTAGTTGTTTTTAATTTAACTGTTTATTTATTTCATGCGATTGGATTGTTTAATTCATACACTAACCTATGTCTTGTCTAGAAGGCCCAACTAGACTTGTAAGTTCCCTTTTTTTGCTCACCCAAGTGACAAAACTGACACAATGGATTGGAAACCATACTGGGGATAAGGTATCAATTTTCTCCCTATTTGGGTTTTTTGAGAACTTCTTTTTGATCCATTTTCCTTGAAGGAACCATAAACAACCTAGCCTTACCTGTCAAGAGCTAAGTTTGGAGTTGGAGGAGGAGAATTCCACTTAAAATCCCCCCCCGACACGTATTAGAACATGTGCGGGTCTTTCAGCCCATACATGCACATTCAAATCAATGTGTGCCCACAACACTTATGTTCTATGTACATTTTGTGCACTATGCACCAAAAGGTCTTCGATTCTCTGCACATTCTATGCATTGTGTGCCCACTACGCCTTTGTCTGAACTGTAACCCACACATCTGTTTAGAATTTCAACATTGTAAGAGTTTTTGTGATGATTTGAAGGCCCCTAGTGTTCAAAGTCTTCCTTTTTATGAAAATTGTAAATGCACTCCACTTAGATTCCTTTCCCACATGAAAGGTTAGTCAAAACATAGGCACTTAGGGGTTAAAAAGAACCATATTTATCCTCTTTTGTTTTGGTTGCCACATGGATAGATTGTTTTGATTGTAAAAGTTAAGTTGAGATTATTTTCTATCACATATAAGAATGCTTGCATTGGGACCAGAAATCAAACTTTAATCATTAAGTATGCTCTTCTCTTGCACCATAGAGTGACCTTGAGAATAAGAAAGGTGATTAAGGGGAAATTTCATCTCCCTTAAACAAAATCTTTAGGAGAGGACAAAGCCCCCCTAGGGATAATCTTAGTTTCTTTCATAACATCTTAAATTTGTAAGGGCCCATACATGCCCACATGTTGCAAAATTAGGATAGTTGTTTTTGGAATTACTTTCTTAGTTTTACATCACTAGGAGAGTTTAATGATCAAAGTAACGGGCCCATACATGCCCACATGCTTGCAATCTAGGATAGTTTCTCAAATCTTTCTTAGAGTAAACCACATTAGGGAGTTTAAATGATTGGTAAGGACCGATATGTCCACATGCTAGTTCTTTAGGGATTTTAAGATTCCGCAAGGTTGTACCAATGAAATCTAGCAAGATAGGTAATCAAGGTTTGTAAGGACCACAGGAAGTCTACATGTTGCAAATTGACACCTAACTTATTAAAATTTGGCACATTTGTTCACTTTCTCACACACAAAGTCACTCCTCACTCACATAATTTCATCTCGAATTGTGGAGGTTGAAGTAGGTTTCCTCCAAAAGGATTTTGAAATGTCCCACTACTTCTTGAAGAGATTATCCACACCCACTTAATTCAAATGAGATTGGTTCACACCCACAATATATCAACCCACCACATCTAAATTTTTTCTAAAAATTCATTAAGTTTTCCTCCACATGAGGTGCCAAAAGAAATTTTTAGTCTAGATAGGATCTCGGGGGTAGGCATCCAAATAACTCCCCGTTATCTGGTTCTCACATATTCAAACATTAGAAGTTGAAAAAATAAGGGACTTTAAAATCCTCCAAGTCAAGTGTTCCTAATACGATAAGGAAGGGATACACCCGTGAAGGGTCGAAGGCCGAGGTTCGGTTGTTTTGTGTGTCCCCCCTGGAGTCACCCAACTTGTGGAAGGGATCCAACCCATGACCCATTTCTGAGGCTGAAAATCTAAATGTCGCACTTTGACCGAGGTACCTAGTGGACAAATTTAGGACATCTACCCAGGTGGAAATTGTGGGCTGCAATTGTACCTTGATCGGATTTTGTGTGGCTATTGGGAAATATCGCTAGCTCTTTTGGGATATGCACTCTCTACCCCTCATTATAACTGATTATTTCATCCTTCACTAGTTCATCTTTCAGTGGCTTTAAACCCCACTCTTGAGTGCTATTGGAAGGTCCAGTGCTATTTGAGAGGAAGGATGTTATGTCTTTTTAGGACACAAGTATTTTTTTTCTTTATTCTCCCACGTGGACAAAATCTACCAACCCACATGTATTCTTATTTTTGATTTATGTATGATGCTTATTTGATTACATGTGACTGTGAGATATATTGTGAAAGGTCCAAGTTATACAAGTCTCTTGTTCATTTATTTCTCTCATCACCATTTTCACACCTTCACTTTGTTAGTTGGACATCATAGGGGACCCATAGAATCCCCGTCGTTCCATAGGCTTGCAAAATCTCCCTCCTATCCTAGGAGGAGTTCCTAGTCTTGCCAACTCACTGGATCAACCATCTCACACCCCTGTGAGTGCCCCTATTATGGGATCAACTTTTCTTGGTTCCACCTTACTTAGGTCCACTTCCCAAGGCCATCCATCCACTATCTCTCCTTCACAAGGAGGCGGAGGAAAAAATTCTTCTCAAAGGAGTACAACCCCACTAAACCCCCCTCAAGGGTCAGGTCCACTACCTGCTCACACTATGGCTGGAATGAATCCTCCACCGCCACTCCCCATGCCATCTTTGGCATCCATCATCATTCCTTATTTGAGTAAACTCATAAAATACCCTATATTGCATGACCCCACATGGCCCAATATGCCTACAAAACTACCTTCAGACATTCCCAAATTTGAAGAAAAATTGGGGGAATATCCCGCCAACCATGTCGTGACCTTCCACTTATGGTGCTATTCAAACAACATCATGGATGACTCCATCTGCTTAAGTTTATTTCAACGCACACTCACTAGTCCATCAACCAAATGATATGTGGATGAAAAATCAGGGTCTCAAGTGAGCTTTGAATCCTTGACCAAAGCATTTTTGGCCTTCTTTCAACTAGCAGTTCATCATGACACTGGTCTAGAATTGCTCTCTGAGTGAAAACAAACCTCAACTATGCATATTTCCGACCACATTCACGAATGGCATCGACGATGTAGTTTATGCAAAGCAAAAACCACCAAATAAAAATGTCTCAATTGGTTTCTCAAATCACTCGTCTCTATCCTTGCCAAATATGTGGCATCCACCTTCCCCCAATCCAAAAAGAAAGAAATCAATAAGACTCAACAGTACGATCTCATTTATGCTTAATCAAGTTACTTACACACAGTAATACTTGATGCACCGAGACCTGTACCATTTGGCCAAGACAAACCTGGAATGTATCACACGTCGAGTGGATTGATTCATACCACAGCACATCACAATCCATACATCCAACCACCACCTATGTATGGTACACCCCAATATACACCAATATATGGAGGGTCATCTTATTACCCTCCTCCCCTTTACCAACAGTCGTACCATGTTTCTCTCCCTCCACCCATGAGTGGAACCTTGATGACACCCATCATGAGCCCAACTTCTCAACCAAGTTCAGATGCCCCTTTTACCTCAGCTTATAACCTAGGAACTAGTGAAAGCACTATGCCTTCCTATTCACCTTACAAATCATTTCCACAAAACAATCTGTATTTTCCATTTCCTATTCCTCCACGGACAATAAAAAAAAACACCAAGGGAGGAACAACAACAATAACCTCCAGACAAACTTCCCTTACACTCTTTGTAGTGAGCATGGCCATTACACTCACCATTGCCCCCAAATTGTCGACTTCAAATGGATGAAAGACTCCATTAACGCGCCACATCCTCTAGCACTGCCTGCCCCTCGACAGGCCCCACAACAATATTTGCAGCAACCACCCCCGGTTGTGTTGCAAAACCCTATTCCACACCAATGTGTGATGAATAACCAACAAGAGGTACATCCTGCCCCACCACAAATGGGACAGTATCAAAACCCTGGAAATCTAGCGGATCACAATATCATCCTCAATAGTGGAGAACAAGTTCTTTTTCAAAAGAGCAGTCATCAATACAACACGCCCCCTGAAGCTACTCCTACCACTTCAGAAACAACTCCAGCTACAACCAGAAAACCATTGATGATCCCACACACTAACACTGAACCTGCTATTCGTATCCCTCACATCCTGTTACAATAGAATTCCAACAACCCTCATGCTAGGGTGACACACAATTATAGTCTAGTCGATGGCTTGGCACACTCCCCTACAACCATGTTGGAATTGGAGGTCCTCCAAACCTGTCCAACTCAATGAAAATCCTTTCTTTCTGCCTTGGGGGTAGTCGACCCAGCTGATACTAGACTCATCACATTTGATCTAGACTATGGAGAACCTCGTCTCCCCACTTTTGTATCTTTCCAGATGCCAGTCAAGATTCAGAACATCACAGTTCATCAGTGTATCATTGATGAAGGTGCATTCACATGCATGATGTCCAAAATTGTATGGAAAAAAATTGGCTCCCTGAGCTAATACCATCCACCATCACTTGAAGAGCCTATGATGGTCGACCATCCTCCCCTGAAGGGATCTTTCAAAATTTCCCCATCGAACTCGAAGGCAAAACCATCATCATCGACATTGAGGTTATCGACGCCCCACTCGATTACAACATCTTGTTTGGATGTAGCTACATGTACGCTATGAAGGAAGTTTCATATTCTTTGTTATAAACGATGATGTTCCCCCACAACGGGAATATCATCACCATAGACCAAGTTTCACATTACAAGCCTAACCACTCCTCCAACATCGATAACATCTTACCTCTTGTCTGCACTATTTCTGATGCATATCCACTCATGGATATGGGCCCCATAATTTTCAAGGACCCATCCTTGCTGGAGGTATACCATGTATCACCACCTCTCATACACCCCTCATAACAAGTGTGTGTCGTATCTTCTAACGAAACTGAATCTGGAGATACCATTCCTCCCACTGAGACTTCTCTACCCCTTGACATTCCACTATTTGAAGAATTTCTACCTCTGTAAATATGTGAGAACCCTACAACACCACTTATCCCCGATTTCACCCTTCCCTAGGGGAAAATCCCAGTTTGGGAAACAATCCCCCAAGACATTACTCAAATTCCCTTCTTCTACCCCCTATTGGGAGTACAATATTTTTAGGTATCCGCAATGCTTACCCTTCCCAACATGGTGCTCACCATTCCGACATGGTATATACACCCACCCGTGATGGTTCCTCAACCATCCCTCCCTCCCTAATCAAAGGGAATCCCGATGTATATTCCATCACTAAATCCAACCATACCACCCTCACCCCCTTTGACTAGCACCACTGTTATGGCTGGGGGCAGAAGGAAGAATAAAGATCCCACCACTCCACTCCTCCTTGATTTCAACCTCCTTGTGAACTCTACGAAAGAGAGGGACACCCCACTAATAGATGTCCTTCCCTTCCCGAGTTACGTAATTTGATCCAACTCCCTCGAGAAATCACACCACTCGCCGCTTCTCCAAGCACGTCTAGTACTACTACTGCATCTTCCACTGTAGGAAGTAAAGGGTTGCGAACCAAATTCACTTGTGCCATATGTTCAAAATATGGCCATTACACCCACCATTTCCCAACTCTACCTCAATTTTGCCAAACCTTGGCCGCAGTACACCAAACGTCTCAGCCCGAGCTCTCTCAGCCATTCCCTACTGAGGCTCACATTACTGATGTTTGATATATTTCATCGTCAGTACCTGAGGGAATGAGCTACCCTCCACAGTATCAGGACATTCACTTTATGTACAGTGGTCCCTCGCACCCTATACATGATATCCCTTCTACGTCCTCACCACTTGAGGACAATAGCACCTACCCATTGATGGTTCCCCTTGTCACCTCCCAGGATCCACTGTATTCTCACATTTTCCACTGTGACGAAGACATCTTAGAGGAACTGAATACCCTTGATTACCCTTGGAATACACTTCATCCTAAATCACTTTTCCTCTCACAAGAGGTCTTTCACCCACCTGATCGGTAGCCCCAAGCTCCTGTAATCTTCCAAAACAACTCACAACACTCTCGCCAGATCACCAATAATGTCAGTGAAAATGAGGTGTCATTGTGGGCCCACCATCCATATATAGGCTCCTTTTCCCAACTTCCACACTCAGTTACAGGAGCCCAGAGCCTTTGTTTCTCGGTCCATTTTCAGCCACAGGATCATGGTCCCACCATCTACACAGTCACATTCTCCGAGTCACCATCTGAACTTGGCCCCGGGGGAGAATTTTTCTCACATCACGTCTAGGTACACATGCTCATGTCCAAAATTATCAAATAAACTAATATATGTTCTTTATCATCAGATATTGTTCACGTTAGGTATTCGGTTTTAATGTGTGCAGGTACTTGTTCATCAAAACCAACGCAACCATGTTAGGTATATGATCAACACTAGCATGTAATCATTCTGTCTGAATACTAATTGCATATCCCAGTAACACCCTTCGACATTCACCATTAGGGTCCCTACATCAGTCTCTGTAGTACTGTCACCTCCACTCGATTGGTACTATCACTCAATAACACTCTCCCCCCACATGAGTTGTCCCATTCATAGTCCCCCTTGGCACTTTGACACTCATGCTGCTTTCACCCCCTAGGGATGGGATTCCCGATAGTCTTACGCATGTCTAAGAATAATCCACATACTCCTTCTCATCATTTTGCTAGCTTTCCCAATGGACTCCCAGGATATCTCATCTTGGTTCTATTTTGACTACACCTCCACAGTATCATTAACCCTCCATTTCATCCACAATCAGTTTTCCCATCTGTAGATTTCCCTCCATTCATTTACCTCATACAGAAACCCACCCATGAGCCCCCCACCCTCCACCATTCCTCCACACAACTTGCGCCCTCACAGGCTGAGCCACCTCGCACTGGGGCACCTATTTCTATATCTGTACACTCATCCCAAATTATTCTTTATTTATTTGGTAATTGTAAAAAGCATTTGTTTCCAACATTTACTTAGCTTTTGTTGTCACCCTTGACGACCTTCTTTTTTTTGTCAAAGAAACCCATGTCGCCCTTGGTTGGGGCATTCACTATCCTCTAATCATGTTGAAACCATCCATAAACCCCAAGTATCCCACAGTCCATGTACCCCTGATGTCTGAGTTTGTCTAGTTTTTCATGTCTCTGGCACAATTTAACCCCATGTCTGGTCGTCCCCCTGATGCTAGATACAGTTTCACATTTTCTTCCAATCATCCTTCAAACGTACCCCCAAGCAAGGGCAGTCTTGAGTCTCACCGCATCTTCACTTCGTTCATGTTCCCTATCAGTTTCTGATCTTATCTAGTGGATTTCATGAAACCCTTTTCTTCTTGGAGTCATGTCTCCCTTTCTGTCAACATCAGCACAATTTCCATAAGGGTGGCCGTATCTTGACTCTCATTACCTTTACAATGTGGAGTCTTGGATGGCACAAAGAGAACCATCATTTCTCTTTGATGTTGTTGACCCCCATAACATTTGACTTCAACAAAATCTCATGTTACGGTGGGTTTTACTATGCGACTATTGCATTTGTTTTATACTAGCCGAAGACCTCTGAATTTGTTAGGCCATCAATGCCTATGAGTCATTGACACATATTATAGGCATCCTTGCCTCTTTTCAGAGCATGTTCACCATCAGAATTGTCATCTTCCATTATCAAACCACCTCGGAGGGTGCTGTAGTTATCTACATCAGCATACAATTTCAGTTACTGTCTTATATTTATGAGTTACATGACACGAGCATGGGGCATGCCCACCTCATTTGTATACATATTTTCTCTTCTTTCCCTAGAGACAGATTTGGGTCTCATGGTTTCTCCTCTCCCTCTTACATGATCTCTCTTGTAGTTCTTATCAACACTCTTCCTTACAATGGTACTCTCAGTAGAAGAAACATTGATGTATTTCGACTATATGTATGCTCCTAACCTCACACATCAGGGGGCATCTGTTATCACTAAAATTTCGTCTGCAACATTGCATGCAAATGGTTATAGGAACAAAACATCTCCAAACACCTATTAGTTCACCTGAAACACCAAAAATGCATTCCAAAGGGGAAAAAACTATACAACTGGTCAAAAAATTGACATGCGCTGAAACACTAAAGGAAGTGCGTGCACAATGTGTGGTCCAGAGAAGCCCTTAGAGCGCATAATGCACCATATTCATGACTATTTACGAGAAAATCCATGCACTCCTATGAACGACACATTTATGGTTCTTGTCGGCCCCTCACCCACTTCTAGACCATATCCCAACTTGATTTGATTCTCAAATTCGAGTTGAATCTGAATGGGGGGTTGGTCAAAGACCTAAGGGTGCCCTAAAGGTCCCCTTGTCCACACTAAGAACCATTTGGTTATTGCCTCAAAGACATGCTATAAATGGAGGCCATGGGTGCACTAAGAATTTAAGAATCACATAGTATTGTTATGCTGCCTCTATTCTCCTTCAAGAAACCTCTTTTGCATTCTAGCAACATCTCAATAAGTTATTCCACTCACCTCTTGAGGGAATAGGCTTGGATTTATTCACCATTTTCTTTCTTTTCTATCATTGAAAGAAGAGATCTCAAATAGGGGACTCAAGATCCCTCCCAAGGAGGAAGAGGGGATCCATAAGTCCTCCTTTATCTACAGTGTTTTCCAACTAATATAGTTATTCATTGGTGGCATAATCTTGGTTATTTGGTTGATTGATTTTGGTTCAAAGTTTCTTAGGAATTTTAGTTTTATTTCCTTAGTTGTTTGTTTATTTCATGTGCTTGGATTGTTTAATTCATACACTAACCTCTGTCTTCTCTAGCAGGCCCAACTAGACTTGTAAGTGCCCTTGTTTTGCTCACCCAAGTGATGAAACAAACACAAAAAATGAGATTCAAAAGATTAAAATTTTTGTACCTTTCTTGGAGCTAGTTAAAAATGAGATTTCAAAAGGTACCTCTTGAAAGTACTACAACCTGGACCTGCATCTTATTCCACAGACTCAATCAACCTCCAAGATGAAAAACCTGCTATCATACTGGTACCTTTGGTGGAGGATAGAGATGAATCCTCCCTTCATTTCTATACCTCATTGAACATCCATGATAAGGTGTTGCACAACTGCTTGATGGATTCAGGGGAATCTCACAATCTCATTCCTAATATTGTCATGGAGGATTTTGGGTTAGAGGTTACAAAAAATTACCATGACCTATACTCATTTGATTTCAAGAAGGTGAAGTGCCTCAAGGTTATCAAAGACTTGGTTGTTTCCTTATTTCAGTTGCCAATGAAAAGTGTGGTCATGGATATTGTGGTGGTTGATGTCCCCCCTAAGTTTGGGATTCTCTTGTCTAGATATTGGATTAAAATACTAGGGGGAATGTTGCATATGGATCTTTCATATGCCACTATTCCCGTGTTTGGGGGAGAGCATAGAAGGATTTACAGGGAAGCTCAACTTTCTTACATTATCAACGATGAAGTAAATCAGACCAACCACCCCATTTTTGTAGTATATATTGATATAGAAAATAGTATGTTACAACTCACTGATGGTCCTCAAGCACCTATTGAAATCAGAAAGATACCCATCACCTCTTGTGAAGACCCTCCTTCCAATACCTCTGTTTGGAATTTTTTTTTTTTATGGAGCCTCTTCTAGGGAAAGTGTTGGTGTTGGGTAGTTTTCATTTCCCCTGCCCAAGAGACCATATCTTTGTCTTATAAGATTGAATTTGAAGCAACAAACAATGTGTCATAATATGAGACTCTTTTTTTGGGTTTGAGAACTTCCAAAGACATGAATATTGAGGAGATAACAGTATTTGGAGATGCTGAGTTGATTGTTCATCAAGTCAGAAATCAGTATCAGGCTAAGCACCCTAGGTTAATGGCCTACATAAATTAAGTCTGGGATCTTGTTGATAGTTTCTTCTTTGATTTTAATATCTCATTTGTTCCAAGAGAGGATAAATCTATGGAAGATTCATTGGCTATCTCAGCAAGTAATTTCAGGGTCCCTTTTCCCCCAAAGCTCAAGTATGAGGTGGAAGTAAAATACAGACCCTCTATTCCTAACAATGTCAAACATTGGAAGGTTTTTGAGGATTATCTTGAAATGAAAATATTTCTTGATTCTGTGGATGAATTCTCTGATTTTCATATTGATCAGGATCAGGATATTGAAGAAATCCCTCATGCTGATGATTTTCTGAATAAAATTGTTGATCATCATATTGTTCAGTTACCCGGTAACCATATTCCAAAGGGACTTGTCCCCTTGGAGAGATTATTTGAAATAAATGATGTTGTTGTAAAGGTTAAAGGTTCAACTGGAGATGTTGATGTTACTGAATGCAATTTAGGAACAAAGGAGGATCCCAAATATGTCAAATTGTCTAGCAGCTTGTCAAAGGAACAAAGGGCTGAGTATGTCAAGATTTTGAGGGAGTTTGTTGATGTTTTTTCTTGGAAATATGAATACTTAAGAACATATGAAAAAAGTATCATGGAAAAAAAAATCCCTTTGAAAGAAGAGGAAAAACCTTTCAGGAAGACACTCAGATAGATAAACCCCATGTTGTTTCCTATTATGGAAAGGGAGGTGAATAAGTTGTTGGATGCCCAAATCATCATTCCTCTGAGATATTCAGAATGGGTGGAAAACATGGTGCCTGTGAGGAAGAAAAATGGGGAAATCAGGTTATGTGTATATTTCAGGAATCTCAATAGGAGCTCCAAAAAATATAACTACCCCTTGCCAAAGATGGAGCACATTTTGTAGAGGATGTCCATGATTGATGGATTTTCTAGCTACAATCAGATCTCTGTCCTACCTGAATATAGAGAAAAGAAAAATTCCCTTGGGGCACATTCATATATGCTAAAATGGCCTTTGGATTGATGAATGCAGGAGCAACCTTCCAATGATCCATGGACATTTCCTTTTTTGGGGAAAAAGATAAATTTGTAGTCGTCTATTTGGATGAAATTACAATATTCTCAAGGTCTGATAAAGAGCATTGCCATCATATGAAGAAAGTCTTCCTGAAATGTAGAAAGTTTGGTCTCTCCCTCAATCCTAAGAAATCTTTATTTTCTATGAAGGAGGAAAAATTATTGGGGCATATTGTGTCAGATGAAGGGGTAAGAATTGATGCAAGTAGAGTAGAGGCCATCCATACCTTATCTTTTTCCAGATCTAAGAAAGAGGTTCATTCTTTCTTAGGTAAAATCAACTTTCTGAGAAGATTCATTTCTAATTTTTCTAAGTTGGTTAAGCACATTACAACCATGCTTAGGAAAGGAAGCGAGGTGAAATGGACTGTTGAGTCCAGAATTTGTTTTAACCAAATCAAAAGGGATTTGAGTGAAGCACCTATGCTCATCAACCCTGGATATTCTAAGGAATTGCTGATATTTTATTTTTCCTCGTCTGATACATTGATTGTTGTTTTGCTATAGAGAAATATAGAGGGGTTAGAGAAGCTTATTTCCTTTTTTAGCAGAGCATTGAGGGATGAAAAAATGAGATATGATATCATGGAGAAGAAAAAATATTCTTTGGTGAAATCCCTTATTTTAGAATATATGTTATGAATTCAAAGATTGTTGCATATGTCCCTTCAACCTCATCAAAAAAGATATTGATATAGCCTGACATAGATGGGAAGAGAAGCAAATGGATTACTAAAATTCTGAAATTTGACCTTGAAATAAAGCCAACTAAATTGGTGAAGGGCCAAGGTTTGGCCAAGTTTCTGGATGAATCAAACTGTGAGGCTTTGGGGTTTAATTTCATGAAAATAAACTCAGAAAATCAGCAAGATGAGATTGTTGATAAAGGTTCTCATGTCAGCCTCAACTTGACAGGATGCACCTGGTATAAAGACATCATATATTTTCTACAGAGGTCGAGGCCTCCTGATGGTCTGGAGAAGAACTAGGTAAGATATTTGAAACTCAAAGCAATCAAATATTGTCTCATTGATCAGGTTTTATACAGGAAGGATCCTTTGGGAGTTCTGTTAAGATGTTTAGACCCAGAGGAAGCCCAAAAATCCATAACAGGTTTTCATGACAACTTAGGTGGTGGACATCATCTCTGGAGGGCCACAACTTACAAGATCCTTAGAGCTGGTTATTTCTGGCCCAACCTTTTTACTAATGTTTGTGAAAATATTAGAGCTTGTGTCAAGTTTCAAAAGTTTACTGGAAAGCAAGAACTCAAATCTTTGCCTTTGAAACATGTGATGGTTTCTATACCTTTTCAACAGTGGGGTCTTGACTTCATTGGAGAGATCCACCCAGCCTCAAGTGGCCAACATAGGTGGATTTTGATTTTTACTGATTATTTCACCAAATGGATAGAATCCATCCCTACAAGGAGTGCCTCTCACAAGGTAATCATTATCTTCCTTGAAGATAACATGTCCATATTTGGCCGTCCAAGTAGGATTGTACAGACAATGTTGCCTCTTTTAGAGCTGAACCATTAATCAGTTTGTGTGAGAAGTATGGGATTACACTAGTCTATTCTACTCCCTACTACCCTCAGGGAAATGGTTTAGTAGATTCCTCTAACAAGAGCCTCATAAATATCATCAAGAAGTTGTTATAATACAACAAGAAAGCTTGGGACTCGAGGCTGAAATTTGCATTATGGGATGACAGGGTCACACCGAAGAGGTCACTGGGTGTTTCCCCTTTTCATCTTGTGTATGGGGTGGAGGCTATTTTTCCTACTCATCTTTCCTTTCTTGTGGAAAACTTCCTTCAAGACTACCAAGGAGAACCTGGTGATATGGTTAGGAGGATACAAAAACTGGTAGAAGTACAATAGGCTAGAGAGAAACTACTTGATAAAGCTCATGATCACCAACAAAGAATAAAACGAGCCTTTAATAGGAGGGAAAGCAAGGAAAATTTCCAGCTGGGAAATCTGGTGCTCAAGTAGGATGCTCCCAAGAAAGACAAATGCAAACATGGTAAATTTGAAGCCTTATGGATTGGTCCCTTCAATATCTCTGAAGTGTTTTCAAATAACACCTATAAGTTGTAGAGCTTGGAGGATTCTAAAGTTTTGGGCTGGCCTGTCAATGGGCACTTTCTAAAAAAATATTTTGTTTAAGCCATGATTGGCTTTCCACCATTGTAATTACCACTTCCTTTTATTTTTTGTTTAAATAAGAGACTCCATGACCCAAAAGCTAAGGCGTTGGAATTGTGCGTTCCTGGCAGGGGAGCATGCCATCCCCTATGGAGCTAAATGTTATCACACAAAGCAACATGAACGCAGACAAGAAGGTGTAGTCTACATCGGTCGAGATCCCCTGTGCAAGTTTGATGAGGCACTATCTCTAAGCGTAGATGGAGGGACTCCAAGGTTAGCAGGCAAGTAAAAGTTTGGCGGGGGAACTAAAGTAGCTAGTGCATCCAGATCTCAGGTCCATTTCAGATCGATAGTCTCATATCATTTTGGGGCCACAACATGCATAGACGATAAAATACGAGGGGTGGGCTGAAATACAAACCACTGTTTTGCAGGGTGGAAATGTGGAAAGCGGCGGTGCGTTTCGAGTGAAAAAGAGATGTGGGCCTAAACCACTTCCCGCAGCCCCAAAATCACATGCACAATTGATTCCCTATCCAATATCGACAAGTGGCCACCCGACAGTCTCCCCACCATGATCCAATCCCGAGGAAGGGTCAACCAATGAACACAGATTGACTTTTGTGGCCACCTACTTACTCATCGCCCAATCTGGTTGCAACATATGGTATTTTTCCAGTCGTCTAGCCACGCTACGATCCTGATGAACATCTAATTGATGAAGTAGGGACTGGTAGCTAAAAACTCAGCTCAGTCCATAAATGGAAGGCTTGGAGGTTATGGCTATGGAGGCAGGACTGTCAGCAAAGTACAACAGTGGTTAGTTTTCTGCAGGTCCATACTGAAATTAGTTTGCGTATGACAAAAGGAAATGAGCACAGTTTTACAGAAGGCTACTTAGACGCAAGGCTTTGAAGGAGATGCCATATCACACTCCTGACAGTTGTGGACTTATCTGAGTATAAGTGGATCAGTTCGATATTTTGTTATGGTCGTCGAAGGGTTGAGCAGAGCTCCCTACTGTGTAATTTTTTTGATGCCAGAACTGTTCTCTGGTTATGCATCAAACTTGAGACTTTCGCATTAACAAAAGTCAACTTCTTTCATCTCTTTGTTTAAATTGTGTTGAAACACTCGGGCATGGAGGATCCAGTCGAGGGTTTTAGTTCTATTGTAATGTAGGTTTGATTACAGTATTGTTGTGACATGTTTTAGTCATCTTCTTTGTCATATTATTTCCCCTTATGCTGAAAGGCTCAGCCATGGAGGATCTAGTCGAGTTGTCATAGTTTCATGGTAATGTAGGTTTGATTATTATGTTGCTATAACATATTTCAGTGTCTGAAACTTGAGTTCAAGAGTGCTCTTGAGCCTGATGTTTTTGTCACCAAGTTGCTTGAAGGTCGGATGCTCATAATAGTCTTGTTCAAATCTCTCACTAAGTATTCCTTTTGATCACACTTAAACTCAAATCACTGACTAAAGTTAATGAGGAACTCACTTCCCTATGCATTTCTTGCCCAGTTTCTGTGTTAAAATCATTCTTGTACTGAGTTTTGTCCATTTGAACTCAACTCATAAAACCAACATCCACCAAACATTCTGATGGGTATTGGGATTATCCTCTTGCAATCTAAGGGTGACTCTCAGTGCTAACACAGTCCCTAAAATAAAGGAAGGTGATAGGCCACCAGCCTCTTTCAGCCTAGAACATGAGTTTTGCAAGGTCAAGATCCCTCTGCCTTTGACATAATTTATGAAGAATGAACCTTTCAAAAAGTCTATCATGAAATTTTTGCAACCAACTTCTCCTAGTGTATCCTATGATGTAATAACTTTGCAGGATGAAAACCCAACCATTACTGTGGGTCCCCACATTGAGGATGGATCTGATGCTTCTCCTCCATTCTATATATATTTGAATTTCCATGATAAGATCCTACAAAACTTGACCTATCTTGGGACTTCGACAGCCTATCAAAGGCGGAGCACAAGAAAAAGCAAATATCATGGGATCTCGGCCCCTTTTTGGGTCCTTTTTGGGATTTGGGATTATGTAACGGGTATGGGATGTCAGCCCATGGGATTACCCATGTTTAGGCCTATTTTGTAAAGTATAAATAAAATGCTAGGTGATGTAATGAGATAGGAAGTCATAAGGGAATAACTAAGTGCTAAATTTGGATCTGTGTGATCAAGATTGTAAGTGCTCTGTGCATACTATGTGAGACTTGCAGAGGTAAGTGCAAGTCATTGTAAGAGGCTGCGGAAGGATATGTGCTTATATCTACTCGGGGAAGGAGGATCTAGCAAGCTACGTAGATCTCTTGTCCTATGCGGAGTAGGGTTTTGAGGCTCTGTGCATGTAACCTATTGAAGAAGATAATAAAGAAGAAGAGTTGGTGGATGTAGCCCCAGGGTGGGGGTGAACCACATATATGATGTGTTTCTCTTCTTTGTGCGATGTATTGATGTGTTTATGTCTTTATTTGATAAGTTCTTTGATATAGATAGACATATCTATTTATGATTTGTGCTAATGAGTTATATGGATGTTAGATCTGATTTATATGAATGTGCTTAGTGCCTGAATCTATTAGATATAACCTACTTCTCTACAATGATGAACTGTCAGTGCTAAGTGCTCTATTAAGTATTACAATCATAGATCTGTGTCCTAGCTAAGGTTGCAGACACCTAAGTCCTGAAACCACCCCTGCCTCTACCTCAGGTGAGACTTCATCTGCTTTGCAGGTGTTGCCAAAAGGGTCGATAGTTAGGGTTTTGTTGGTGTGTTGTTGTAGCATTGAACCCCGGGTTTGCTCCTGTGCCAACAAATGGTTCCATTGCCAGGACCTGAAACTGTGATTGCTGGGAACTAAGGAAGAATAAGCTTTGTGCAAATATCCATCCTAAAATTGTGAAATATATGTGCATAGATCTGTCTTCCTAGTGCGTAGTATTTTACTTGATTTATAAATATCTATGCTAAAGAAAGAAGCTCGACTTGAAGAAAATAGGTCATATTTGAAGAAAATAGGTAAGATCTGCAATATTTGTGCTCTGATAAAGGTAAGAATAGTGAAAAGTTCTAGATCTTAAAGCTTTGTGCTGTGTAGAAGTAAGATAAGTGGATTTTTTTTTCTAAAGTATGGATCTAGGTATGTTTGATAGATTCTGTCCTAGCTTGAAAACTAGGGCACTAATAAATGAAATAAAGTTTGATATGTGTAGATATGATAAGAATAGTGAAAGATATGTTATACCTATACATAGAAAGAATGTTTGGACTAACAAGTGGATGCATGATCCTAGAAAGAAATGTTTGCAAGTTAGCTACTATGACCCTAACACATCATAAAAAGAGTTCAGAATCATTTAAAAGAAAGAGAGTATTAACCCTTTGTTACAGTTGCAGAAAACCAGGACATCTTGCTAAGGAATTCCCTGGGAGAAGACCTAGTTGTCTTTGTTGCAAAGGTATGGACCATGAAGTATTGGATTTCCCTAGAATGATTGCTAAGTTTGAAGGAATGAACATGAGACAAGAAAACCCTAAGGAAGATCCAGAAATGGCAGAACCCCAGAAAGAATCAGAGAAAGTATTGCTACAAATAAAAGAAACCCTGAATGACCACCTACATGTCAATTTATCAAAGATATTCAAAGAAAAAAGATTCCTTGAAGCAAGAATAGGAGACTTCGACATTGATTGTGTTCTGGATGAGGAAACATAGAAAAATCTTGGGAACTTTTAGGGAAGCCCGCTATGACTCCTTCATTGGGAGGACTACGTCTATTTAGAGAAAAGTTGATAAACCTATGTGGAAAGCTCACATGGATATCTATGAATGCCAATGGAACTTTGACAGAGGAAGATTTTGAGTTTATTAAATTTATTGAGAACAATGCCCCATTTACCATGTTACTAAGAAAACCTTGGATTGAAAGAAATTAGGCTAGAAGGCAAGAAGAAAAAGAATTTTTAGCACATAAGAAGCAAGAGTTAAAAGAATTCATGACTAGAAGGAACACACACTTAATTGAAGAACATAAGAATAGATCGAATATATTTAACACCCAAAACCCGAATATCGAAGTTGCAAGAAAACTAGAAGACCCACAGAAGATTGAAGTACCTATTCCAGATAAAGAAGAAGTATCACCCTCGACTCTTAGGAAAGAATCTCAACAGTGTGAAGTAACTATGCCAAAAGAAGATAAGAATCAAAATGGAAAAAGGCATACCGAGACTAAGCTCACTGGAAAGAAAGCTAGAAAACTAAGTAAGAAGAGAGTTAAGATAGACAAGTTACAAATGGTTCTAGAGGGAACTTTGCAGAAGGAAAATCTACAAAATTGGAGCTTCGTCAGGATAAGAGAACAATGTCACATGGAACTTTGCCATGGTGAAGAAATATAACCGTTGGGACCAATATAACCGTTCGGACGATCCTCCGAATGGATAGAAAGGAATTTATGGTTCTCCACCAGACCATTGGACCATGCCATAACAGACAGAACAAAGTTAATGAAGGCTTCTTGAACGTTGCAAGCAATCCGTTGCCAAGTTATCTATTTATTCCATCGCACCATGCATCGAGAACACTTTTTCTAATCGTGAATTTGAGCCCACAGACTTGTTTATTTTATATAGTGATCATTGCGTTATTGCCTTCTATCCTATTGTAGTTTCTAAGTTACTCCTCGAACCCAAAGATTTCCAACCCCAAGTGTGTATGTCGGATGAGTTTAGCACTGCAGAGAGAGTTTTCGAAGAAATTCCGATCGATCTCATGACTTAAAGAGTCATGTCGATGTCTACAGGTGTACAAGAATCATCGACGAGAGGACTGCAAGCCTCTTCGTCAGCTGCTTGCAGATCGGGGCCATCTCAACCATCAGTAGAAAAGAGAACCAAGAATAAAGAATACCTAGAAAATGCGAAGTTGATTCCATCCATATTGACCGATTACATCCCACCTTTGGCCAGTGTGGTGAATTGTCATAGTGTGCCAAGATACTTTGAGTAAACTATGGTCACTGCGTACCTCCTGAAGGGGATACACACAGTTTGAACAGAGCAAGACAAGATCACAACGTTGAAGTTCAACGACTTTGACCTCGGAGATCAAAAGATCTATGGTATGCTCACCCCATACAAGTACCTAACCAGAACTAAAGGGAAGAACTCAAATATCATCCCTTAGTCGTGGACGATGAACCTCGTGCAGTCCACCCTGCTGAATGTCATGAAGATCCCACACTTCAGAAGACACCAGGAAGTCAATGCATGTGTCAAGATACTACTATCGTGTTACCATGGAGGATACTTATGACTAGACCACCGCATTATAGTTGAGCCAACGTTGATCCAAAGGATCACAAAACTGAGTATGCAAGGACCCGACCCGTAGGAATTTTATCCAAGAAAAGCCGCAAATCACGCACTTGCACAGAAAATCAAGGATACATATGGCGATGTTGAGAAGGGAACAAGAGGCTACAAGGTAGCTTCCATCCAGAGTGGCGCAGTGCACCTCACATGTCAATTGATAGCTGGAAAGTTAGTAAGGAAAAACCGACCTACGTAGGTCATCGACTTTGTTGTTGACCTCGCAGGGAGGTGCACAGAAGGCCTATAGAGGAATTGGGTGAAGTACCTAGTTAGCCAGTTGGAACTAGATTATCGAGAAGCACAGGATCAGGGTTATGAATTTCATTTCAGCTGGCTCCTGGTCCTCATTGCATTTGTTTCTTGGGAGTGTCGAAAGGAGCGACCTTCCCTGACACAGAGTCGTTCGAACCTCTTGCCGTGAAGTTTCCTACCTTATGGTATTTAATTGATATGAACAAACAATGGCAGTCGAACGTTGTGTTTCATACATACTACCTCTAGCTAAAGCGAGCCATCAAAGCCGAGCCTCACATGACTTCGAACACCATACAAAGGTTCTGACCACTAATGAAGTTTAGCACAGATTGACACTTCATCTACATTACAACGCGAGCAGATGAACATCAAGAGCAACTCTAGTCATATTACAAACTTATAGAAGAAGACCTTGAGGATATCACCAAGGACTGGTCCACTGACCTTCTTATCCCCGCCAAAACTGTAGAGATATATGATATTGACAGCCCAAATGACACTCATAAAGAACATAATACACCCAGAACCAATAGACAGAAGAAGACTGAGGAGGTCCAAAACTTAAGAAGCACCTTGTGAAGACTACTTTCATGTCACCTGACCGAGGGGGTGGTGACGAAGTAGAAACTGAACATAGACCAAATGAAGTAACACCGCCCAGAGATGAGGTTGACCCTTTGAGGAAGAGGAAGGTTTCCCCCCTTAAACCTTATTCCCAAAAGAAATCGAAAGCCTCCATGACCAAGATGCATCTTTTCCTCACCTCTCATGCTTTTGACTTCATCATAGCCACCCTTAACGATGCTTCAATGGAGATAGCATAGAAACAAGGAGTGTAGAAGGAAGAAATGTGTGATAGGATTGAATTCGAACTCTGAGGGGTACAGCAGGCCCTTCAGTCCAACCGTGCAGTCTCCACTGCACCCCTGCCATCGGGAGAACCAGAGTTGGGAGATGAGCCAACCCAACTCCACCGACTAGCTGAGACAGTCGAAGCTCTCCTTCGACGAGCACAAGAGGAAAGAAAACATGCCACCCAGACTTTGACACAAGTGCAAGGAGTACTTGTAGATCAACGTCGAGTTGCAGAATAGGAAAATATTTCTCTCCAAGAAAAGTTTGATGAAGAAAATGCATAGCTATAGGAAGGAAAAGAACAGTTACTCGCAAAGAAACTTGAAGTGAAAGAAGCGGTCAGCAGAGCACTTTGCTCTGTGATAGTCGTAGAAATAAAGGCAGAGGATCGGGTCACACAACAGGTAGAGCATCTCACAGAAGTTATCCAATAGCTACAACAATGCATTGCAGAATTAGAGCTTCATGCAGTACCCGAGACCCCATAGGATGTAAGGGATCAAAGTGAAGCAACTGCTCGAAGCGCAGTTGAGAGAATAAAATCCCTTGCTATGGAATGTAAGAAACTCACTGATTGCAATGCCCAGACCTATGATAAACTCACTTAGAATCCAGAACTGAAGGCATTGGAGTTGCATCTCCAAGAGGCGAAGTATCAAGCCGAAACGATACAAGCGTAGTTGAATCCCCTGTCAGCTATGGAAAGAATGAAGTGATCCCAAGAGTAGTGCATTTCCCAGCAGCAGATCTACACTATCCAGAGCAAAGTTATGGAAGTAACTTAGAGGCTCCAACCTATATAAGATAAGGCTTACCAATTGTTCACAGAGGTAGAAGGTCGAGGAGAAGAACTGGAGAAGGTTGTCACTATAGTTGAACAACGCCTGGAAGGACCTATCAACGACGCAGTCATCCAAGAGTTCTTTGAACATGAGGCCAAGGAACAACAACAAGTTAATGAATCTTGAGCTACGCTCAAGGCTTTTGAAGTAGAATTATCTAGATCAGAGTGACTCGAGATGAGTCACAGGTGAGTGTTGGGGGCCTGTTGGCCCTTGACCAAGTTTTGGGAGATCCTTGGTCAATATTGACCTATTTTGGGACTTTGACAGCCTGTCGAAGGCGGAGCGCAAGACGAAGAAGAGATTGTGGGATCTCGGCCCCTTTTTGGGTCCTTTTTGGGATTTGGGATTATGTAATGGGTATGGGATGTCGAGCCATGGGTTTACCCATGTTTAGGCTTATTTGGTAAAGTATAAATAGAAGGCTAGGTGATGTAATGAGAGAGGAAGTCAAAAGGGAATAGCTAAGTGATAAAGTTGGATCTGTGTGATCAAGATTGTAAGTGCTTTGTGCATACTGTGTGAGACTTGAAGAGCTAAGTGCAAGTCATTGTAAGAGGCTACGAAAGGATCTGTGCTTAGATATACTCGAGCAAGGAGGATCTAGCGAGCTGCAAAGATCTCCTATCTTATGCGGAGTAGGTTTTTGAGGCTCCATGCATCTAAACTATTGAAGAATCTAATAAAGAAGAAGAGTTGGTGGATGTAGCCCCAGGGTGGGGGTGAACCACGTATATGTTGTGTTGCTCTGCTTTGTGCGATGTCTTGATGTGTTTATGTCTTTATTTGCTAAGTGATTTGATATAGATAGATAGATCTGTTTATGATTTGTGCTAATGAGGTATATGGATGTTAGATATGACTTATATGAATTTTCTTAGTGCCTGAATTTGTTAGATCTAACCTACTTCTCTACGATAAGTGCTTAGATACATCATATTTGGATGAATGATGCGATGCTTTGTTTTATCTGCAAAGTAGATAATGGTTGAATATTGATGAACTATCGGTGTTAAGTGCTCTATTAAGTATTACAATCACATATCTGTGTCCCAACTAAGGTTGCAGACACCTGAGTCCTGCAACCACCCCTGCCTCTACCTCGGGTGAGACTTCATCTTCTTCACATGTGTTGCTAAAAGTGCTGGTAGTTAGGGTTTTGTTGGTGTGTTGTTGTAGTGTTGAACCCTGGGTCTGCCCTTGTGCCAATAGGTGGCTTCTTTGGCACAGTTACCCATGAAGAGTGTAGTGATGGACATTGTGGTGGCTGACATTCCTCCAAAGTTTGGTATGCTCTTATATAGAAATTGGGCTAAGAAGGTTGGACGATCATTGCAAATGGACCTCACTTGTGCCACCATCCTTGTGTTTGGAGGAGAGAATAGGAGGCTATAAAGAGAGGTAAGGTTGGCCTACATTGTCAGTGACCATCAAAACCCAAGAAATCACCCAATTTATGTTGTTGAGGATGAGATTGGCTCATCTATCTTTCATTTAAATAATTATGAACCTAAAATATTAGTTAGTCAATGCAAATAGCAGTCACTGACAGGTCAACAAAAAAAAGTATGGAATATGTATTTCAATGGCTCTTCCTCAAAGGAAGGATTAGGTACACGTATACTCCTCATTTCCCCTTCAGAAGAAGTAATAACCCTCTCTTATAACTTGGAGTTTGAAACTACTAATAACATAGATGAATATGAAGCTCTGGTGTTGGGACTGAGGGTTGCCAAAGGCACAACCATTGATTGTGTAACAGTTTTTGGTGATTCTGAGTTAATCATAAATCAAGTAAGGAACATCTATCAAGCTAAGCAATACAAAATCGAGGTATGGGATCTAATCGATAATTTTTTTCTAGCATTTAACATTTCTTTCATTCCCAAAGAACACAATCAGAAGGTAGATTCTCTTGCCTTAGCTACCAGCACTTTCAGGCCTCACATTGTCCCAAATATTAAACATCAGGTGGAAATAAGACATAGAACCACCATACTAGACAACATAAAACATTGGCAAGTCTTTAGTGTTGATCTAGAGTTGCAGATATTTCTACACACCATTGATGAATTCTCCAATATCTCAATTGATCAAGAAAGTCAAGAAGGTGAAAATGAGGAATTAGAAGATCAACAAACATCTCATCTGCTGAAGACAATAGCTGGTCATGATATTATGGAGCTAAAAACCCATCACATTCCAAGAGGACTAGTGCCATTGGAAAGGTTGTTTGACAATAATGATGTTTACAAATGAGCTTCCATGAAGAATCAAGAAGAAGAAATAACATATTTCAATATTGGGACCACTGAGAATCCCAAGATCATCAAGTTGTCCAAAGAAATAGTTGTAGAAGAAGAGAGCAGGTATGTCAATCTCATAAAAAAGTTTGTTGATATTTTTGCATGGTCCTATGAATATTTGAAGACATTTGACACTGACATCATCCATCACAATATCCCTCTAAAGGTTATCTCCAAGCCATTCAGACAAACGATTTAGAAATTTAATCCCATGTTAATTTCCATAATTGAGAAAGAGCTTAAAATAATGTTTGTTGCCAAGATTATTGTACCATTGAGGTACTCAAACTGGGTGGCCAACCTAGTACTTGTAAGGAATAAAAACAGGGAGATACACTTGTGTGTTGATTTCAGAAATCTAAACAAGTGTTCTCTGAAGGACAATTACCCCCTCCCCAAGATGGATCATATTTTACAGAGGGTGGTAGG
>JZKD02S1662801.1:94898-120046 GCA_000966675.3 Picea glauca
GTTGGGTCTCAAGTAAACCATATTGCAGGGTGTTGAAGCGAGACTCTAGTTCTTGGTTACGGGTATGGGCCATGATGATGGGTGAACTGAAAAGGGAGCGGGCAGGGTCAGAAATGTTTGCAGAAAAATGATATGGATGAAAATGATAAGGGATATGAGATGAATATAATGGAATAGGTCTCAAATAATCTTCACAATACACAGAATTGATATGCAAAATAGCAATAGAAAAGCACTTTGATTCAGAAAGCAATGTTCACAGGCCTCTTCGAGGGGGAAACCTCCAGTCGAGCAGCACTCTATTACAATAATCTCCAAGCTAGGGTTTTCATACCCTCGACTCTTATTTATACTAAATATGTCTATTAAGAGAAGCATCTAGAGGAAGATCCTTCTAGAAGTGGAAGCTTCTATTAAGTCTTCTTACATCCGCCTTATTCTATTTTATTGAAAGGACTTATTAATATTGACCTTTATTACATCTGAATACATTGATCTACCTATGTGCGGGTTAGGACCTTAACAAATGCCCTGATGGATTGACACACTGAAAATTATCAAAGGTTGTTGGGAATGGTTAGAATTTCACATAGCTATCGGGGGCCTGATATGCATTGAGACCTGAGATCGAATCTAGAACGTCGATCTTGCCTCGAGAAACCATGGAGAATCATTGATCTGATTTGGTCTAAGCCAAAATTGGCTAAAGCCTCAACAATGTCATGCTGATGTCATCCTGGACATGTGACAACTTTCTATTAGCCCATAATGGTGTTGAGGTGGCAGGGGTATGCCACGTGTCACTCGATTTTGAGGTGTTTTCCTATGTCTTTGGAGGATTTCACTTGTCCACATGGAAAATTTTGGTTTACCTACCAGGTGTACCATTAGAATGTTAATGTGGCTACCAAACCAGGAGAAATATTGATCCAAATGGATATTGGTGGCCACCCACCTATTCCAACTAGCTCTTCTTGACATTTTTTAGTTCAACACGTTCTTATGTACTTATTTGTAATTGTGGGTTCTACACTTATGGGGTTTTCTGAATCCCTACACATCTTCCAAGTGGATACTGGAGGCCATCCACCTAATCCAATTGGATTATTTTGGAATTTTTCATGTCAACACATCTTTCTGTACTTCCAGGGCCGTTTTGGGGCCCTAAACAACATTTTTTTGGCTTTTCATAGTCAAATTGTAGACAGAGTCAGAGTTTGACGAAATAATGTGTATTTGTCGAGAAGACCTTTCCAATGGGCTATCACGCACCTAAAACATATTTCGTATGAAAAATTTACGACCCCGAGAAGTTGAGGTACCAACTTACCCATTGGGGCCCAAATAAGTTTTGGCGCTTCATCTCCTAGGGTTAGGTTTTTGGATGTCTAGGGTTTTGGCATTCATGAGTAATGTTAAAATGGACTTTGGAGCCTCATTGTAATCATTCTACTCAGACAAATGTGCATAGCAGCCACATCTCTTCTCAGAGATAACTACCACCATTCGAGCAAGTGTTTTCAGTTCTGTAGTTTTGCAATTTTAGCCTATCTTATTTATTCAATAGAAGTTATTGTTCACTGGATATTTGTTGTTTTTATCCATATCTCTTTGTTATTGTATTCAATATGTTATTCATTTCGTTCCTATCATAAATACATATCAGTGGTATCAGAGAGATATGCTCTTCATTTATTTTTCTTCGTGCATGTCCCCAACAAGATCTATGTACAAGAAGTTGGGACTCGAACCAGTCGAGCCTTTGCAAGATCGTCCACACCGAGCCCAAAAAAAACCCATAGGAGACGAAAATAAAGATGATGGAGAAGGAGATCCTTTTAAAATGTTTCTCAAGGAATCCCTTGCATGACAAAGGAATGAAATGATGGAAAACTTTGCACAGATCCTTTGGCGGCTTCCCATAGGAGACACATTTGCATCAAGCGATCATGCAACCCCCTTCAAGGTACAAGTAAATTTTGATATTCCATTATTTGAAGGAATGATATATGCAGATGTTGTATATAAATGGTTGAAACTAATTGAAGGGTATTTCTCGGTCCACAATTTTTCCGATAGTGAAAATATTACTTTTGCACTCCTCAAGGTCGTCTCCCATGTTAAGGACTGGTGGGATACTTACTCTGAGAAAAGGGCCATAGAGGAATCTAGAATATATTTTGTCACCCCCACATGGGATTCCTTCAGGTATTCCATTAAAGAACAATACTACCATGTTGGAAGATACGAGGACCAGTACACCAGATGGACAACCCTGCATCAAGTAAGGGACCAGATAATACCATATTTCACCAATATTTTCCATACTATGCACCCCAAATTGGGTATCAAAGACTTTGAATGACATATGGTGCTCAAATACCGTGGTTGTATGCATAGATAAATTCAAACAAAAATGGATTTTTTGGACATAACATCATTGGGTACAACTTATAGATATGCTATCAAGATCGAGAAGAAATTTAAGAAGATGAGGTGAGATTTTGGATTTGCAAACTCCTTACAGCCAAAGCAGGGAAAAGGCGGCCCCAAACCACAAAACAAGGGATAGAGAAAATATGGCCACTATCAGGAAAACCAGTCCAAGCCACAACAAAATAAGGGTAATGAGAAGTCGAAGAAGGACACAAGAAAATGGTGTGAATACCATAAAATCCTTTGGAAGAAAACCGAATAATGTTGCTCTAAGTAGTCACTCATGGCTGAGTTGAAAACTTTTGAGTTACAGGAATATTATGAATCTGAATCAAATACAGGAGGAAAGAATGTTATCAATGTTTAAACCAATGTCACTATCATTGCCACCAAATTCCAACCAAGCGACCCAGAAGAAGCGGAGGAAGGGGAACGCCTCTTTCACTCATATATGTGGGTAAAGGAGGCTCCACTTCATTTCATTGTCGATAGTGGAATTCGTAAGAATATGATCTCAACAGAGGTCGTCAAGTGAGTGGACCTTTCGACGACACTGTACCTGCATCCTACACCATTGTCTGGATTTTCCAAGGAAGAAATCTCCATGTTAGCCAACAATGTCATGTTCTCTACGACATCAAGCCCTTCAAAGATGAGGTATTGTGTGATATTTCTCCCCTTGAATTTTGTGATGTTCTTTTAGGACAACCATATTTGTGGGAGCGACATGTTTTTTATGAGTCTAGACCCTGCATTTTTATTATTACTTTGGGTAGACAATTGTACATGATACCAAAGGTAGTGTCACCTCCCACTCTTTCTTTAATCTCTGTTAAGAAATGAATTAAGGTCATTTCACAGAACGAGAAGTTCATATTATTTGTGATTTTTTCTCACAGTAAGTAGAAGGTCATCATCACATCAGTGGCCTCTATATAGAGTCACTCTTTACAGAAGAAGAAATTGGACGAGATCATGGAAGAGTACAAAGACACATTCTCCTCACCCATTGGGGTACCGATGCACTGCCAAGTGAAGCATCCAATTGATCTAACCCCCGGTGCAAATATTCCTAATGAAATAGTATATCATTTCTCGTTGATGGGAAATGATGAAATCAAGTGTCATATCCAAGAGATTCTTCAAAATGGTCACACCAAACCCAACTCCTCCCCTTGCGGAAGCCCAATTGTACTAGTGCATAATAAATACGGGAACTGACGACTCTGTATTGATTATAGAGCATTAAAAAAAATCAAGGTCCGGAACCGGTACCCATTTCCCTGACCTGATGACCTTCTTGACTAACTAAAGGGAGGAAATTTCTTAAGCAAGATTGACCTAAAGTCTGGGTACCACTGGGTTCCCATCAATCCAATTGATGTATGGAAGACAAATTTCAAATCTAAAAAAGGTCTTTTCGAATGTCTAGACATGCCCTTTGGCTTAAAAAATGCACCAACCACTTTCATGAGGTTGATGGATGATATATTGATACCCTTCACCAACTCTTTTTTGGTGGTATATTTGGATGACATCCTCATCTTCAATAGAACTTAGGAGGAGCACATGCAACATATTCAACAGGTTTTGAGCACTCTGCGGAAGCACAAGCTATATTCCAACTTGGAAAATGATACTTTGGCATGAACAAGGTCTAATACTTGGGATACATTGTTGATGAGCATGGGGTACATGTGGATCTAGCTAAGATCCAAGTCATCCGTGACCGGCCAACCTCGACCACAGGAACCGAGCTTCAAAGCTTCTTGGGACTTTCCAACTTCTACCGTCGGTTCGTGTTGGGATTCTCCCATATTTCATGGGCCCTCAGCCAAGTGAACAAGGCCGATGGCAGGAAAAAATTCATGTGGGGGAAGGCACAAAAATGATCATTTGAAAATCTAAAGCATCTCTTGTGCTCAACTCTAGTACTCTACTTACCTGATCTTCAACAATCATTCAATATTGAGACTGATGCATTTGACTATGTTGTAGGCACATTTCTCACTCAACACAATCATCTGGTAGAATACTATACTGAGACACTCTCAAATACTATCCAAAAATACCCCACCTATGACAAGGAAATGTATTTCATTGTGAAAGCCTGTCATCAATGGAGACATTACATTCTAGGAAAGGAGACAATAATCCAGATTGATCACAAGCCTCTGCAGTTCATACAAACATAGGCGAAGTTGCAAAATGACCGCCATCAAAAGTGGTCCACCTACCTGTATCAGTTCCATCTCAACATCAAGTATAAGATAGGGAGCACAAATCATGTTGTTGAATACCTCATTTGACCTCCCGTGCTTTCACTCACCAACGTGCTCCATTCCTGTGGGCATGAGGCATATGAGTATCCCCAACTTTATCAGCAAGATTCAGACTTCATCACCACCTATCAGCTCTTGGGTACATGCATGAATGTCATTGATTTTCAGATTTAGGATGGAATGTTATGCCATCTGGGCCATCTCTGTGTTCCTGCAAGAGAGTGTGAAAAGATGATTTGGGAGGCTCACTACAGTCGGATGGTAGGACATTTTGACGTGGAGAAAACTGTGGTCGTTCTACAAAAACATTTTTATTGGCCAAAAATTCGACATGACGTCAACAATTGTATCATATCTTTCACTTCTTATGCCATTGCCAAGCCATCCATCAATAAGCAAGGATTATACACCCCTCTTCCTACTCCTAAGAGGCCTTGGGAATCCATTGCTAGTAGGAAAACCCCCCTATAACTATACCAGGGTTTAAAGTATAGCCAGAGAAAATGACTCCATAAAAGTCAATATAGTTTCTACACTACCCAAAACATATTAAAATATATGAACAAAAAGAAGTGGAAGAGAAGATCAGTAACCATACCTTTTATCCAACGTTTGATGATGATCTCCTCAAGATCTGTAGCTCTTGAGACTGCAAGTCTCCTCCCAAAGCTGACCTGCATCCAAAACTAGGATGACAAGGCTACATGCATGTTATTTCTATTCATAAATTAGGGTTAGATATCAATTGTTATGTATAAATCAAAGAAAATACATAAAAAAACATCATTTGGGATAGGGAAAACAGATTCTTTTATTCATTAATCAAAGATTGAAGCTTACAATCCTTGCAAGCCGATGCTCCACAAACGTGGTCCAAGATCCTCTTAACAATGCTCCAAGTGAAACTTCAATAAGCCTCTTCTCACAATCTGTTGATCGCCTCAAAGGAAGGGAGTGGATTGTATGGAAGAAAAGGGGCTAGAGAGGGAATATTGAGGCAATAACTCACAAAAGATTGCAAATGCTTGGGCAAGGAAAGGAAGGGAAATTGGGAAGAGTTTCATCATTCTAATTCTTGGTTGTGGAATGAGACCCCAAGACCTCCTTTAATATGACAAAAGGATGGTTATTTGGTTGGGGGATGGGGGTATAACAGGTGAATTGGTTGGGAAACCTCCAATAGCCCGTGAATTCCACCAAATTCCTTACAAATTTTTAATTTTTGCAAATTTTGGAGGTATATGCGGGATGTTTAGTGTGCAGAAAGCGTATGTACTCAATTTGTCTAGCATGAAACAAGTGTATGTATACAGGTAGTAGTGTAGCAGTGCGCATACATGCTCTAAAAAATGGTTTTTAAAATAGAGCTCCTCATCAGTGATTTCGCAAATTATGAAAGTAAGAAGGCCAATGCCATGTATCCATGAGTATGGAATTTTAGGGCTATAACAGATGCCCCTAATGTATGAGTTCATAAGAGAAACTGATGGCTGAAATACATTACAACATATTCACCAATTCACAAAATCGAGTGAGCCCGAGACTAGAATTCGAGAGGTGCCATCTACAAAACAACAATTATCTCTCCGAGGTGGGAATACCCATGCTCAGGATGAACTAAATCATGGATGCAAATAAAATACACCACAAATCCATGTCATATAACTATATAAAGTGTAGCTGCGAGCAATACACAATGGATCTACATCTAAAAAAAGGTCGAAGATATACAAGTGCAGTATGCATCTTGAAGAAGCTAGTGATGCTTGTGGCTGGAGATGAAGTCTTCATAGCTCGAGAAACAACTTCAAGATATTCAAAACTTAGTCAGGAGTACAATGAGAGTGTAAGACTCACTACCTTGAGGTTCTTGACAATCCGTTGGGAAAATACTGGAGGATTTCGATGATCAAGCAGAGAACTTCGTCAATTTTGAATTTGGACTTGACTAGACTCTTGGGATGGCCGACTCATGAAAGTCAAGAGAAAAATTGCAGAAAGGCTGACTCATGAAATTCAAGAGACAAACTGTAGAAAGGCCGAGTCGGGTTGGGTAAAACTTCCCTTGGACAAAAACACAAAAGATGATTAGACTTAAGAAACATGACATTGACATAAGTTTGTGATGCATGAGGAACCACAAACTCTCCATATGTTTGGAAGAGTAACCAAATGGAGGAGGACACAACTCTATGTACTAAGAAAAAATTTTCTAAGGTCATACTAGATCCCAATGCTTGATGAACAAACAAAAGGATGTTCTTTGTCCAAGGGAGACTATCTTCGTTGCCAAAAAAAGAATTAATAGTTCTTGTCCCCTTTTTTTGGAATATTTGATTTTTTTGTCTTTTCAATTTTTAAAGAGCTTGAAAAAGAATAAAATAATGCTACATCACAAAGGAGGAACAAGTGTTACGACAAGCAAACTAGTTCCAAGTGCATGGAACATACTAATGCTCAAGGCCAGAGACATGTGTAGGATAAGGACACTCGTGGAAAATTCCTCCATGGGTCAAGGTGTCAGGTCGTAGAGGAAAGAAGTGTTGCAAGGTTTTCATATACGGAATGCTTCAAAGGTTTAGTTGATAGCAACATGGATCTGACATTAGGCCAAAGATGCAAAGATGAGACTCGCAATGTGATTAAGCATGAAACAGTGAGACCCATTCTATGTAATTTTTTACGAGCCCAGAGAAGATAAGCTTGCTATTTTTTTCACGTTTAGAGAGTCTGAAAAAAATGCAAAAAGAAAACTCCAGGGAGTACCTTTTTCAGAGTTAGTCTAGACATTTCGAAAAAGGGCTAAAATTGCATCGAAAAGACATATTTTCAAAACCATTTTAACAAGTGTGACAAAGACAAGATCACTCATCTATCTTTTTAATTTTAAGAAGTTTGAAAAGAGCTTAACTATGGACTCACAACCTTTTTTTGAGTTTAGTCTCCTTAGCCCGAAAAAGTATAAAATTAACTGAGGATAACTCTCCCGGCAAGACGAATATCCCAAGGTGTACCTTTTTCCGCTATAATCTATTGGTTGGAAAAAGGGTTAAACTCATGCTAGTAGATGTTCTTCTAGACCAATTTAACAAAATTTTAGGGAGTCTGAAAAGAGGTTAACTATGGACTCCGGGAGGGGGGGTTCCTTTTTCGTAAGTAATCTCCAAGGCATGAAAAAGGTGATAAACTAAAACCAAGGAGAATGTTCCTTTTTCGAAGATTTAGTCCCTCAKGCCCAAAAAATGGTTAAACTTATGCCTGAGAATACTCTTCTAGCGAACTAAATTTCCTAGAGCATACCTTTATTCGTAAAATTTTCCATCTCGACCGAAAAAAGGGTAAACTACTRCTAGATAKATGTTCCTTCAAATTTGAKTTTGGCGAGCGTGAAGGGAAAYAAGATCGCTCGACAATATTTTCAATTTTAGAGAGTCYKWAAAGGGATTAAAGAAGACTCTAKGGGGMTACTTTTCTCAAGTAATCCAGATGAGATTGAAAAGAATAAATATAGTCTTGTTGGATGTTGCTTTTGAATTTTAAAGAGAGCWTGAAAGACAACAAATCATTCTCATTAGGGAGTCCTGAGGGTAAGGCCAAGAATGATGATTAACAAAAGAATGAGGCTTAAATATGTAATCATGATGGGACTAACAAGGACTCCCAAGTCTATAGTCAAAACTGACAGCATGGATGCCAAAATACAGTAGAGGATCTACCTAGGGAATTCATGTAGAGATAGGCTCTACCACCTAATTACAACACTTCTAAAGCAACAAAAAAGGTTTTGTGTTGCACTTCAGTGGGGTCGATCTTAAGGACAAATGCACCAGGAAATAGATATTGCAATAATGCAAGTAGGGAAAAATCTAACCTATATGCCAGTTTCGAGGTCAATACCTGTTAGAATGGATCAATATGATGAAAAAATGTCAAAATATATATATCCAAGATCCTGTATATAAGGCCAATAAAACTCATCCAGAAGTTAATAAATCTAATACAGATAGAAACTTCAGAAAATAAGAGGTGCTACTGAATACAAAAGTTTAAAACAACAAACCTAGACTATACAATATGTAGAAGGTACTACACAACCTTACGACTCATGCATGGTAGTAGTTCAGGTAGAGGCTGCTTCTAGGATCTAACCAAGAGTCTCTTCGATAGTCAACCTGGAAAGTCTCCCAAAAGGGAAGAAAACACAAACCATAGTGTAAGTCTTCCCACGGTATAGAAATCGTAGTCAGGGCTTCAAGGATATCCTCATATGAGGGAAATTCAAAATCTGAGAAATCACGTAAATGATGAGGGTCGACAGTCCCAAAGGGTGAAGTAAACTGACCATATTCCATATGAAAATGGAGGTTATGGCCAGGACTAACAGAATCTATCAACAAAGAATCACAAGAACAATGGCTTGAGGATCTACAAATAGTGAGATCAGACTCAAAAGGAGACTCAATATCACTCGAACCAAGAGGGGGAAGTAAGGGATCCCATTCCCCCATTGGATAAACCAATGGATCAATTGTTGATACCAAGTCTTGAGAAGGAAAACATGAGTGAATAAGTTCCTACTCAAGAGAAATTGAACATCGAGAATAAGATTCCACATAATTTACATGTGGTGGGGTAGATTCTACATGAATACTAGGAACAGATAAAGGGGCAACCTAAACTAAGGTCAAACTAGGATTGTGATTATCAGATGCTAGATGTTCGATAATGAAAATGCTTCCATTATGAGAGAAATACATCACCTAGAAGAGCGTAGACACCACAATGTTCATAGTATATACATAATCACGCCCAATAAGAATATTGAAATCTAATGTGCCTTGCACCACTATAACATCGACAAGGACAATATTCCCACCTAATGAGATATGAAACTGAGGAATAATCCCAAAATATTCACTAGGACATATGTTAAAAGCCAACATCTCATGCGAAGAATTCACAAGCTCAAGAGAACCCAAAGATTTCCAGGCCGAGGAGGATACAATACTTGCAGAGGATCCTTCATCTACAATACATCGGTAAATTTGTTTTGAATTAACTTAAAGCCTTATTTGAAAGGGTGCACAATAAGGAAGATGAGGCTCAAAAAGGTCATTCCAATCAAAGGAAACCATCCTAGGACTTGGAGGGGGTGTGCTCGAAGTGAGTGTAATGCCCCCTTGTTCTGAAAGTACTGAACTGGAAATGCTAAAAACATAGTCAGTAGACACATCAGTCCCCAAGAGAAGAGTGGGATCAACCAAATATTGCATCAGCGAGACCACTTTGGTAGACTCGATACTCTCCAAGAGAAGAGTGGGATCAACCAAATATTGCATCGACACTACCACTTCCTCAACCACTAGCTGAATAGTCTACGAGACAACATGGTATGAAAGCGCATCACCCCCCAAAAGAGGAGTTGGATCAACCAAATATTACATTGTCATGACCACTTTCTCAACCACTGGATGAATAGACTATGAGGAAACCTCAGAAGATTCAGAATTATAAGAGCTTGCAGATAGGGACCACAATCTTCATGCCTCTGGAATGCCAGGGCATAGATGAGTAAGGTGATATCCCTTGAAAAGATTACAAGGGAACTTAGGCTTACATCCTATTTGTCTAAGTTTCTCAAAATAATCAATGCCCCCAACATGACTAGTAATAGATGGTTTCACATCTCCAACATGACTTGCATAGGTTGGTGATTGGTCGATAACATGACTCGCAAAGGATAAATATCTATTACCAATATGACTAATAGTGACTGGACTTTTTCCCCTAGCATGACTTACATAGGCTGGGTGCTTTCCCCCAACATGAATCACATTAGTTGTTCACAAATATCTAACATGACAAGTAGAGGTTGGTTGTTGAAATCTAGTATGACTTGCAGGGACTAGGTTCATTCCCCTAACATGACTTGCAGAGGCTAGGTATTGGTCTTCAACATGACTGGAAGAGGTTGACGACCTATCTCCAACATGGCTAACATAGGTTGGTTGTTCTCCCCCATCATGACTTGCATAGGCTGGGTGTTGGTATTCAACATGACTTGCAAAGGTTGATGACCTATCTCCAACATGACTTGCAGAGGTTGGTGATTTCTTCTTCCTATTCTTCCTCTTTCTATTTTGTTTAGACTTCCTGTTACTAGTAGCTATACTTTCACCAGAGAAGGTAGAAGGAGGAGGAGAAGACTTTGTTGATGAAGGAACATCAACATAATTCCCATGACATAAGGTTCTTAACTGAGAAGTGTCAATAGAATTCAAGACATTTGGAATGGTACCCAACCAAATCGGTAGTCCCACATTCAACCCAGAAATGTACAAAGTGGCCATAAAAGGGACACTAACATTTTTGAAGAAAGGAGAAGCACAAGAATACCCTTGCAAAGGGGTTCCTTGGTTGGTATCATCAAGAAATTTAGCCACGAAGATCTTATACACAGGTTCTCCCCTTGTGGGATCATTCAAGTTCGTAAAAGTCTCACACACAGACTCTGGTGAACCAGTGGTATAAAAACAACACCTATAAAGAGGTGACTCCACGTTTCTAAACAGAATACTGAAAATTCCTCACGACCGAAAGAGTGGGCGGTCTACCACCTTAGGTCAAATACCCAAATAAATGACTGGATAACTCACTATGGAAAACTAGGGATCACAAAGAACACACTAAAATTTCCTAAAGGGAAATCAAGCAGACGACTAACTAGTGGGAAAGACAGTTACACCAATTGACACAAGAGAAACTAACTGGTGCAAGTGAAACTTGAACACGGAAGCACCCTATAGTTATAATTTGTGAAGCATGATCCGACATCTTCCCTAGGTACCGCAGTATACCCCCGCAGTCACCTGTGTAAGTCCATAAAATATAGGCAACTAAGTTGCCAACTCATAGTCAGTCACTAGGTGGGTACAGTCGACAGTCTGGCAGATCGTAATCAAAAGGATAACAAGTCTAAAGACATTCAAGGGTGTTGAAAGCAATTGGTCCAGAAGACAACTGAGGATCCCAAATAGATTCGAGGTCCACAAATATCCATAGGAAAATGCGATCAATATTTTTCTCGAGAAAGACCCTCAATATACAATCCCCACTACATTTAGTTCGGCTTTGGATGGGTTATATCCTCTACCTTTCCTCACGTGACCTCATTTTTATCCCCCGTGTTAGAAGGGGGTCTTGGATAAATCTTACGAACTTGGACTTAAAACACTCCCTATCTCAGACTCCAACATTTTTTTTAAATGGCCTTGAATGGTTTCCTCTTCGCACATATTTCAAGGCCCTAAACACCTAAACTAGTCGGTGAACACTACAAACAGAAAGTATAATATATTTTAAGTTAAGCATTAATTTTAAGGCTTGATTTATGCAAAGGGTGCAGTCGTGAAATTGATGGTGTTATGAAGAGACGACTAAGGAAGAGAACTTTAAAGTATTTGAAAGAAAAAATATACTTCGAAATTAAAGCAAATCTTGTGAAAAAACTTTGTAAAATTCAACTTTTCTAATCAATATTTCAAGATCTTGTAAATGAAGAAATCCTAAAACTTTATTTTGTTTGAATAAGAAAAACTACTTGTATTTCAGGAAATCGAAAATAAGTTTGAAATGAAGACTCTTTTTCTTTTTCAAATAACAAACTTAAATACTTTACCAAACAAAATGCAAGAAAATAAATTCTTTTTTATTTTATTTTTTGAACTGCTTTAACAAGAAAAACTGAAGTAATGTGTTTTTCATTTTTCAAAGAAAGAAACAAGAACAAAGAGAAAACTGAAAACAAGATTGACAAATATCCTAAGCCAACTACGGATCGCAGGGATTCAACCAAGAAACAAAAAAGGAGGATCTAATACTTGACAGCTCCCTCTAAACCTTTTAGGGAAAACAAAAGAAAACTAAGGAACAAGTTAACCAAAACTTTAACCCAAGACATGACGAAAGATAGAGACTCTAACTGGTTCAAGAAAGTCCTGAGAAGTTTGAAATTCTATCAAGAAAGAGATGAACTCTTTCTTCATTAAAAAAAACTTTCAATACACAAAGACGCGGGATGTTGCATCAACAACCTGTGTATGTACGTGGGCTATCTATTGTGTAGAGCGTGTATATACGTGGGATGACCCAAAATAGGGTACATACACCTCTGAGACTTTTTCAAAAATAAAAAGACAAGGAAGACTAACAGGGTAGGGAAAGATGGTATGCACCTTTCAGGTGACCAAAAACCCTCAAAACTCAAAAGGAAAACAAGAAGCCAATCAACAACCCAAAAACCTCCGTAAAACCCCTAGAGAGACTCCACAATGGAGTCACCAATTCTGCTAGCAGGAAAACCCCCCTATAACTATACCAGGGTTTAAAGTATAGACAGAGAAAATGACTCCCTAAAATTCAATCTAGTTTATACACTACCTAAAACATACAAAAATAAATAAACATAAAGAAGTGGAAGAGAAGATCAGTAACCATACCTTTTATCCAACGTTATGTGATGATCTCCTCAAGCTCTGTAGCTCCCGAGGCTACAAGTCTCTTCCCAAAGCTTATCTGCATCCAAAACTAGGAAAACAAGGCTACAATAATTCTATTTCTATTCATAAATTAGGGTTGGATATCAATTGTTATGTACAAATCAAAGAAAATACATAAAACATCATCTTTTGGGACAAGGAAAAGAGATTCTTTTATTCATTAATCAAAGATTGAATCTTACAATCCTTGCAGGCCGACACTCCGTGAACTTGGTCTGGGATCCTCTTAACAATGCTCCAAGTGCACCTTCAATAAAACTCTTCTCACAATCTATTGATTGCTTCAAAGGAAAGGAATGTATTGTATGGAAGAAAAGGGGATAGAGAGTGAATGTTGAGGAAATAACTCACAAAAGGTTGCAAATGCTTGGGAAAAGAAAGAAAGGGAAATTGGGTAGAGTTTCACCATTCTAATGCTTGGTTATGGAATGGGACCCCGAGACCTCCTTTTATATGAAAAAATGATGGTTATTCGATTGGGGAACGAGATATAGAAGGTGAATTGGTTGGGAAACCTCCAATAGCCCATAAATTCCACTGCATTCCTCACACCTTTTTAATTTTTGCAACTTTTGGAGGTATACATGGGTTGTTTAGTGTGCATAAAGTGTATGTACGCGGGATATCTAGCATGCATCAAGTGTTTTTACACGAGAAGTAGTGCAACAGGGTGTGTAGATGCTCTAAAAAATGGTTTTTAAAATAGAGCTCCTTAGTAGTGATTTGGAAAATTATGCAAGTAAGAAGGCCAATGCCATGTATACATGAGTAGGGAATTTTAGGGCTATAAGATCCATCTCGATGGATTACATGTCTATCCTTCCTTCCACCAAGAAAGGAAATGATTGTGTATTTGTGGTGGTTGATCGATTTTTGAAGATGACCATTATCACAACTTGGAAGAAGAGCATCACAGTGGAAGATATTGCCAAGATTGTCTTTCAACGAGTGTGGGTCCATTTTGGGATACCACAAACCATCATCTATGATCGGTACAAGTTCCCTAACACATTTTGGTCGAGTCTCTGGTCATTGTTGGACACCAAGATCACTAAATCCACTTCCTTCCACCCTCAACCCGATGGCCAAATAGAGGTCATAAATTATATGTTTGTGCACATCCTGCACATGTACAACTCTAAACATATTGTTACATGGGATGATATTCTTCCCTATGTTCAACACAACTAAAACATGGCTCTCTATAGCTCCACTGGCATATCCCATTTCATGTGGGGCTGGGATTCTAACCCTTGGGTCCCATTTATGTTGCACTCTCTCTTGCAACTACACTGGCATAATATTTCCATGTTCAGTCAGAGGCTAACAAAGCCACCATATTCATTGAGTGGATTCAGCACATCAACCACTAGACCCATGAGATTTTGCAGAAATCCAATGCTAAGTACAAGCAACGCCATGATCAACATAGGGTATCACACCAGTTTCAGTCGGGAGACAAGGTCTAGTTACACTTGTAGAAAGATCACCTTACAGGGCCCCATTGAAACCACCCACTTCTCTATGGGCCTTACACTATCACCAAGGCCATGGGTAGAAATTATTTTGAGCTCAACACTCTACCCTTACTTGGCTTGCATCCAGTGTTCAATATGGACCTCCTTCGTCCATGTTTTCCACCATTATTGGACACCTCATAGATTGCATAACAACTGACACCAACAGAAATCAAGCCTAACTACATGGAACAAGCATCCACTGATCAGATAGTGGACACATAGATCAAGGGAACTCGCTAGCAATGGATCCAACTTTATCAGGTTGTCAAGGTAGGGTAGCTCCTACACTAAGGAAAGTGACTCACCCGAGGCCAAATTCAATAGAATTTTCCTCACATGATGGGGGAAATCAATGCAATGGAGACCGTTGCTTCCTAAGGGGGGAGGACTTATCCAAATGGATATTGGTAGCCACCCACCTATTCCAACCGAATCCTCTTGATAATTTTTAGTTCAACATGTTCTTCTATATTTCTTTGTATTTTTGGTTTCTACACTTCTGAGGTTGTCTAAATCCCTACACATATTCCAGTGGCGACTGGTGGCCTCCCACCTAATCCAATTGGATTATTTTGGAAGTTTTCATGTCGACACATCATTTTGTACTTCCAAGGTTGTTTTGGGGCCCTAGACAATTTCTTTTTTGGCTTGCCATAGTTAAATTGTAGACACAGTCAGAGTTTTATGGAATAATGTGTATTTCTCGAGAATACCTTTCCAATGGGYTATCATGTGTTTAAAACAAAGGTCGTATGCAAAATTTACGACCCCRGGAAGTTGAGGTACCAACTTACCCATCAGGGCCCACATAAATTTTGGCGTTTCATCTCTTAGGGTTATGTTTTTGGATGTYTAGGGTTTTGGAATTCAAGAGTAATGTTGAAAGGGCCTTTGGAGACTCATTTTAATCATTTGTCTCATACTGATATGCATAGCAGCCACATATCTTCTYAGAGATAACTACCACCATTCGAGCAAGTGTTTTCAGTTCTGYAGTTTTACAATTTCAAATTATTTTATTTATTCAATAGAATTTATTGTTCACTGGATATCTGTTGTTGTTCTCCATATCTTTGTGTTATTGTATTCAATAGAAGTTATTGTTCACTRGATATCTGTTTTTGTTCTCCATATCTTTGTGTTATTGTATTTAATATGTTATTCATTTTGTYCCGCTCATAAATATGGATCAAGTATGGGGAAGTGCTTCAATTGAATCCTAGTGGCCCAATGGCCTGGTAGATCAATGATTGGGTGATCTTGGGATGGTGTTGTCGCTYRAAACCTTGAATATTAGRTCTCGGTTCCTTGGTGGGACAAATTTGAATCYAGGCCATCTATCTGGATGATCAAYTGATGTGAGCCATTGATCTATCTTGAAAAAATAAAAAAATGGCTAATGCCTCACCAACCTCATGATGATGTCAACCTTGACACGTGGCATATTTATACCGGTCYGTGTCGATGYAGATGTGGCAGGGGGGAGGACATGTGTTGTTGAGTTATGCATGTTTCTTGGTGTCTCTGGTGGACCTCTTTTATCCATGTGACAATTGCTTATTGGCTCTAAAAGGTGCTTCACTGGTGTGCTGACGCGACACTGGATCAAGCATAGATAGGAAAAAATGTTTCGTTTGGGGATCGATGGTTTGATGGATCAAAGATCAGGGGCCTGCATGATACTTTGTGGGGTTAACTTCCCAGTATCCCGATGGCTCGGTATCATACTTGTCAACAAGAAGAAATTTTGACCATCGATTTTCATCCCAATTAGATCCCAACCGTTGATCTACTGCGACCAAGTCTAAAATATGTTAATTCTGGGAAATGTCATTGCTGATGTCAACGTGGACATGTGGAAATTTTCTATTGGTCCACATTGGCACTAATGTGGTAGGTAGGCATGCCACATTTCATATACTTTCGAGGTTTTATCCTATGTATCTGGTGGGTTTCACATGCCCACATCACAGCTTCTGACTGGTCTAAAAGATGCACTTTTGGCATGGTGACGTGGTACCAGATATCGAGTACTAGAGTTTTGATATCTCTACGGTATTAAAAACTCCTTGGGGATGATGGGCTGGTACATTAATGATCATGCATGTTTTATGGCATGATGATATTTGGTCCACTGATCTTCTTCATTTGTAACTGTTTAATCAACCGAGGTCCCAAAATTTGTTTCTGCCTAGTTCTTAGGCCGTTGTCTTATGGTAAGCTCCCTGGATATAAGTTCTTAGGATCATTTTGTGTCCAATGAGATCTTTTTGACCCCCGATAAGCACCTGATTTCTTAAATCGTTCCTTAAGCACCTAAGCATGGATTGTTTTCCACATTTTCAGTAGACCTCAAAATAACTCTTCCTTTATCTTGCTCAATATCGACCTTATAACCTTAATGAACCTTCATACTAGAGTATGAACAAATATGGTATGCCTAAAATATAGGTTAGTATATTTCTTCAAAAATAATATGGAGTTTATTGGGTGGGTGGATCTTGAACCCATTATGATGACCCCAACTTTGACCAATAATCATGGAGTAGCTTATGGAGTTTCAAAATGGTTAGATAGATTGCTTGTGCATCAAGATATTTTACAACATCTTGGAATATTCTAATCTTGGGTTAGAAACTTCCATTGTTATGATCACTTATCATTTTTTTTTTAGTTTAATGAGCCTAAGGGTAATCCTGTGGTGCCTTTTAAATACAACTTGTACTGGGTAGAGGAAGAGGACTTCTATTATCTAATTCATGATAATTGTAGACACTTTCAAGTGGAGGGGGGGTCTCATCCAGTGAACAATTTGTAAATTCTCTCCATCTAATCAAAGAAAAATGGTCACCTGGGCCAGGGATCAGAGAAAAGTGAATGATAAAATGATAAATGAAATAAAATTAGAGCTTGAATAGTGATACAAAGTTCCTTCTAGGGTCATATTATCAAATGAGGAATTAGAAATACATCATACTTTGGAATATTCGAGGAATAATATGCTTAGAGATAATCAAAAAATGTGGTGACTAAAGACCAAAGCTATTTGGCTTGCATCTGGGGACCAAAATAAAGAATTATTCCAAAACTATGCCAATAATCATAAGAGTTTCAACACAATTTGGGATCTTGATGAGGACCAAGGCATACAGGTTCTAGGATTCAATGACTCGATGACAGCTGGTGTAAATCACTTTGATTATATTTTCAAGGAGCCTGAACACGTTAATATGGATAAATTGTTGCAGTTGATTCCTTATTTTCTACATCTCATGGATGATGAATGGAATTGGGCTTTGTATGGTGAGATCATAAGGATGAAACTATTGACTACAATATTTTCGTTCAAAAGGGATATGAGCCCTAGATTGGATGGTTGGTGTGCAAAATTATTTAAAGGCTTTTTAGACCTAACTGGGGCAGATCTCCTTCGAGTCATGGAAGAGATCCATTAGAATGGTAAAATGATGAGTAGTGTTAATGATAATTTTATTATCGTTATTCCTAATAAGGACTTCCCTAGTTATCTCAATGATTTTCAGCCAATTTCACAATGCAATTGTATTTATAATATTATAGCGAAAATAATTGCAGTAAGACTTAAACCCATTCTAAAAAACGTTATTACTTTATAGAAATTCAGTGTTTTAAAGGGCCAACTGATTCATGAAGCTATTGGTTCGGCTCAGGAAGGAATTCACTCTATTAAAATACAGAAGGATCCAGTATCAATTATGAAAATCGACCTATCCAAAGCATATGATCAGGTATCTTCTTTGTATCTTTGTTTGTTGCTTGTTCACATTGGTTTTGAGCTTCCCTTGGTGAAGTGGATAATGTGTTGTGTTACCTCAATTCCTTTCATTATTATTGTAAATGGTTCGGGATTTCTCTTATTCAAACTAAATTGAGGATTATGACATGGTTTCCCACTCTTTCCCTATCTATTCCTATTGGTGGTGAATGGGATCAACAAGGCAATCATGGAGGAAAAGTAGAGTAATAAACTTCATAGTATTGAGTTAAGAAGGGAGGTTATACTTACTCATTTAGTTTTTGTTGATGATGTGCCAATATTTTGTGCCTGTGTTGGGGTGGAAGGAAAGGTCTTGAAATATATCCTATATCTTTTCTAAAGTGCAATGGGAATGTTAATAAATGAACAAAAGTATGCATTTTATTTTCCCTTGGTTGAGGAAGAAGGTAAACAAGCCATAAAAGGCACCTTCAATTTTTTATATTATGAGTTGAATGAAGGATTAATATATCTTGGTTTTACCCTTAAGCCAAAAAACTACAATCTCACAATATGGAAATGGCTCTTGGCTCATAGTCAAAGAAAGGTAAATCTATGGTGTAATCATTGGTTCTCCACGGGTGGCAGTCTGATCATGATTAAATCAATACTTGAAGTGATCCCAATGCATTTAAATCTACTGGCACACATCTAGAAATGTATACTTAACAAAATGAGAAATGTATGCTTCAATTATTTATGGAAGGGAAGTACAGAGTACCTGAGCTCACATATTGCAAGCTGGAAGAATCCGTCCAAGCCTAAGGACCTTGGAGGTTGTGGCTTGAAAGACACTTGGATTTTAAGAAAATCCCTCACAATCAAATCATTGTGGTTGTTTTGACAAGATATAATTTATGGAGACATATTTTGGTCGAAAAATATATATGGCTAGGTTTCATCATAGATTGGATTGGAAAAAGACAAAAAAGTACCCTTAATGTCTCCAATTAGTGGAGGGATATCACTCTCTCCTTTCTTATCATTGGGAATTATTTATCCTGGAAGGTTGGTTTAGGATAAAAAGTTTGAGTTGGAAAGGATGCCATAATGGGTTGTGGGGAATACATTTTTATTCATTAAGGACTAGCGACACAACTTCAGATTTTAGGTCAATGCACCCTCAACAGGATTGGAGATGTTATATATTTAATAGTTTGGAAACATGAATGGATATCAGCTATGACACTTGGTTTGGAGGATATATGGGGTGATCAATGGACACAATATATCTTTGTTTTACAAAAATCACACATTCATTTGTCTTATTTGGAGGACAAGCTCATTTGGTATTTCAACACCGGTGGGGGATACTACTCAACAAAGCTTGGATATTTGGCATAACAACATATGGGTGAATTACAAAACTTATGGTGGTACACAAAACCTTTGAAGTTTGAAGGGCCTTTAAAGGGCATACTATTTTTTTGGATTGTGTTGACAGGTAAGGCATTAACGTGGGACATGATGAAAATTAAAAATAGACACAGGCCTAGAATCAATTACCTATGTTGGAATTCAGTTGAAACAAATTATCATTTTTTTAGAATGTGATTTCTCTCGTCAAGTATGGTTATAGGTTGGAAAGAACTTTGTCTTACTAAAATATGGGACAAAGGACAAATGTTGGTTTGTTTCCGAGATTTTTTCATCATGCCAGTTTTAATGGTGTTTCAAGTTCTTCCTAGTCTTGTGATTTGGCAGTATGGATTGCAAGGAATGCAAGTATTTTTGAAAGAAAATATATCCCAAATTTCAAGACTTATTTCTAGAAACTTACACTTTCCTCTAGTTTTAAATTTTAGTAGGTGTATAGACAACCCAAATAGATGGATAACATGGAGATTGATAAGGCGATTCCATGGGATTTTTTTTAGGGGCCCTGTCAAGGTCCTGATAGAACATGTGGTTTGGGTTTTATTATATTCCTATCATATTCCCACTATTTTCAAGGTAAGTTAAATAAGAGTCAAGGGACCAATAACTAGAGTGAATTCAATGCTTTACTTTCCCTTCTTAAATTATTGGTGGATACGGGTTTTTTAGTTCTTTAGGTACTTGGGATTCAAAGCTTGTCATGGACTATATGAGGGGGAAGTATTGGTTATAGAATATGGTTCTATAATATATCAATACATGTATATTTGTTATACCTAACTTATTTGAAAAGATATGATTCTCTCACGTACCTAGGGAGTCGAAGAATGAAGCTGGTGCACTTTCCAAAAGTGATGTTCTTCTTTAGGAAGGCCATTTTATTATTGAGGAGTATTCACATGATTGGATGCTATCAAAAAGAGCAGTAATTATTTATGATCTTTTATGATGTCTTTATATAGGTTTTTTATGCAATCTATTAGATATAAATTGAATTAATCTATACTTTTTGTTGAGTCCCTCATATTGGACTATAAGGTTTCCTAAAGAAATTATTGCTTTTTTTTCTAGGTTATGTACCCCTAGATATTCCGATGATCTACTAAAATAAACATAAGTGCGTAAGGTTTGTAACTTCATTTATCTCAATATCTCAATAGAAACTATGTTTTTTTTCCAAGAAAAAAAAAAGGAATGCTAACAATGATTTGGAGAACTTTAAAATAGGATCATAAACACAACAATCTTAATATTCCTAGATTGGAACAAAAATTTTGATGTACATGTGGATGCATTAATATCCATCAAAGAGATATTGACAAAGCCTAAATAAAAATGGATGGATTACCCTATCTACTATGTCGGGAAAAGACTCTCAACAGTTGAAAAAAATTACAACGCCACTAAAAGGGAAGCTCTAGGTATGATCTATGCTTTGCAAAAAATTAGGCGTTATTTTCTAGCAAATAAGTTTAATTTTTATATTATTCATGATCAAGCATTGATGTACATTGTAAAAAAAATATTTTAGCAAGAAGAATAAGTAAATGGTTGATATTGTTTTAAAGAAGAATAAGTAAATGGTTGATATTGTTTTAAGAATATGCTTTTGAGATCTTTGTCAAACCTATAAAAACCCATGTGGGACCAAATCACTTATTAACGATAGATAATGAAAAGGAAGAAAAATAAGGAGAGGGATATTTCCATGATACTAATCTATTTCTAGTACAAGAGGCACGAGGTTACTTGGAAGATGTACTTTATTTCTTGGAAAATGGACAAGCACCACATAGATTAATTGTGGCACAAAGAAGAATCTTAGCCCCAAAAGCATTAAGATTCAATATCTTGTTAGATAAATTATACATAATAGGCATGGATGGAATATTGAGAATATGTGCTCAACCAAGAAAAAATGAGTAGATGAAAAATGAAGAAAACTATGGCATAGTAGAGGGGCATTTTTCAGCAAATAGAACAACTTAGAAATTTTAAGTTTAGGATTCTATTAGCCTACACTATTTAAGGATTGTTTCAAAAGGAAAGGGGATGTCATGAACAATGTCAAAATGTAGGGAATGAACCAAAAATCATAGAACATCATGTGTTGAAACCATACTACCAATCCAACTATTTGAGCAATGGGGAGTTGATTTCATTGGACCATTTGTACCATCAAAAGGAGCACAATGTAAGTATATTGTTTCCATTGAATTATTCACAAAATCGATAGAAGCAAGGGATATAATTTGAAGAAACTATAATGAAAATGGATCAGTAGAGATAGAAATCCAAGAAAGTCTACCATGTATTAGTCGAGGTAATACATCTCGACTAAGGGAATTCCATGACTGAAAAAATCAACATGTTGGGGAAAGACACCCTATCCAAACCCTAGTAAAGGATACAAGTATTTTTCCAATGAAAATAAATGGATGAACAATATCAAAATAAACAGATCCCATCTAAGAAAAATAACACAGGTTGGATGAGGAAACAATTTAAACTAAGCTAGGAACACTAGCACAATAAGGAAGACTCTTACAAATAGAATTCTACATCATAGTTCAATCGATTCAATGTAACAATAATTGATAATTGAGTAGACTAAACTTTCTTTTGGTTGTTGGTATGGAATTATTATTGAATCAAGAAATAACTCTATTAGGATAACCTAGGTTGTTTTTATTTATGGTTAACAAATAGAAAAATATGATTTTATTTTTTCTCAACCAAAACTAGGTAATTTGTATTATAAAAAAGATGTATCTATGTTAGACAACACTATTACATTATACTATATGTCCTCAAATTTCAATCACAATAAACAATTCCATATCAAAATACAACAATTTCCCGGCAATTGTTGCTACTATAGATTCTATAAAATGTGCCTAATATGTTAATAACTTTAAAAAACTTTAGCTTAATGGAAAATAAGAAAAATATGATTTTTCGATGATAAGGTTTGGAATGCATTTTTTCTTTTCGATAAACAAAGATAAGGGTCGGATGGGAAGTTTGTATCCCACTCAATAATGACGAAATCTATGTATTACAAATTGATTATTAAATGTCATAAATATTGCTTGGTATGTGGAAAGAATCGATTAAAGGAAGGATTTATTACCTCCACGAGAGATAAAAATTTATAACACACTTTTTTTAATGACAATGAGATTTTGGTATAAATGATTTTGTAATAGTTGTTTTGTTGGTTTTGTTCTTTTAGGGAAGATTCACAAGGAGAATCAAGATGTTGATAACTCAGAGTAGGTGAAATCCTAGCATATGATTAAGTAAATATACCATGGATGGTCTAGAGTTTGAATGAAATTCTATCGGAAATAGGCATAGAAGAATCCATTGGTGGTAATAAGGACAAGAAAAGGTCAAGGGTTCACGATGGAAGGTGATCCAATGGATGGGCACAATTCTGATAACAACATAGATTTTTTTTTTTAACCATGGGAACAACAACCTCCCAAGAGTATATCCAACAGCCCGCAAGCTAGATATACCAATAACTTGTGACTCAGCAGGGGCTGAGACGTCCCGAGTCCCACCAAAGTGAACCTCTATCCCAGGGGTCGTCTACCCTTCCAGCCTTGTCACAACGGGCCAATATGAGCACCCCTACCCCCCGCCGGTTTTGAACTTGTGACCTCCCCGGAGATAACACATGTTCTTAACCATTGGGCCCACTCAGGTGCTCAACAACATAGATTTTTTACTATCATTCGATGTTATCATGGAAGGGCCATAGTCCTAATGGAAGGAAATCCAATGTAGATAGGACATTGGAAACATGCTTGAAAGAGTTGTTGGAGAGAAAAAGGTACAAGAAAAGGTTCAAAATTCCTAATGGAAGGTGATCCAACTATCAGAGAAAGTTGGTTAAGGAAATTTGAAACATGCCTAGAAGATATATCAAAGTGAAAAAGGGACAAGTAAAGGTCTAGAATTCTCCATGGAAGGGGATCCAATTGTTAGAGAAAGTTTGGCTAAGGACATTAAAAACGAGCTTGGAAGAGCCATGGGATAGAAAAATGGAAAATAAAAGGTCCATAATTCTTGATGGAAGGTTAACTTACTTTTAGTGAAAGTATGGCTAAGGAAATGAAAAATAGGCCTATAAGAGTCATCAAAGGAAAAATGGACAAGAAAAGATCCATAATTCATGATGGAAGGTGATTTTATAGTTATGTAAGGTTAGATAAAGACATAAGAAACATGCATGGGAAAACCATTGTAAGGGAAAAGGACAAGGAAAATTCTAGGAGTCTCAATGGTAGTTGGGTTAGATGAAATTTGTCTAAAAACATTAGAAGTAAAATTGTTGATGAGGAAAAGGATATGAAATGGACTAGGGGCCTCAAGGCTAAGAAATTTAACAGGACATTTAATGCTCAGGATACCTAGTCAACAAACATAGTTGTTAACATGATCTTAAAGAAGGTGAAAATCACTAAGAAGGATCTAACCAAAGTTTCTCACAACAACATGTTTTGAACAATTTTGAAGAGACTAGAAAATTTAGGTATTTAGAGGATGAAGTTCATGTATATTATATATTATTTTCTATGACATGATAGTGAAAATAATATTATCAAGTTTATATCAACAAAGGAACATTTTTAGAAAAACAATGATAACAACACTAAGAGTTTTCATTTCTAAATAAGTTAAAAATTAAGCTTTATTTTTAAGATATATGGTTGGTGCCAAAATCATAAAGACCAATACAAGATAGTACAAAGGAGAAATAACCAAGAAGTTCATTACTGAAATTAAGAATACATTGCATAATTTGAGCATGAATATGATACACAACACATCCAAGATGGTAAGAACATTCAAAGAACACATCTTTTATAGATATACATGTATCAATTTTGACAATAAGTATAAGCCAATCACAACTAATGATAGTCATATGAATGAGAAGAAAAATATTCCAAAGTTTGATTCTTTTGGATTTTCCATAGTAGAATTCATTTTGATCGATGTTTAAAATCTTTACTTGGATTCATTTTGTTCTAAAGATGAATCCAGGTAAGGATTTTAAATGTCAATAAAAATAAATTATACTTTGCAGAATCCAGAAGAATCAAACACTGAAATATTGCACCACATAAATTTATAAACAATAAACAAAATATTACAAATGACCAAA
>JZKD02S1662812.1:0-10766 GCA_000966675.3 Picea glauca
TTTGTATAGTATTTGACCCTTCTGGAATGCTGTGACTAGTGCCATGAATGACTTCATTGCTGTTTTGATGATGTAGAGTCCTTGTCGCTATGTGCAGATGATGTGGAGTTCTTGTTGCCATGTGTAGACGAAATTTCAGTGCTAACACAAATCAATCCATCTTAACCTCAGAGAAAATGGATAAAAACTATTTGAATCAAATTCAATGTTAACATGCACATCTCCTACTCCTATATTTTTTTATAGTCTAGCTATTCAAGATGCATATGCATTAATTCTTCTTCTAAGTTATGTTAACATGAATAAACTTGAGGTTGTCCGATTATTTAGTTAATTGTATAAGCATGAGTCTCTCTATTGGAAATAGTTGAATTGTTGATAAAAGGTAAACAGGAAGAGTAATGCAAAACTTATGGAGACAAAAGAATTTTATTAAGATAAATATTACAAGTAGTTTTGTTAAGATGAATGATATGTGATGCATGACATAGGAAATTCAAATATTTTTTTTGTTTCAATTGGTTGTTCGAGAGATGAATAAGTGTTTGGTGTTAGTGTCTAGGGCTGCTCTGGAAAACCTTAGCTCCAAGCTCAACACGACTCGCTGCATGACCGAACCAACTCACTCCATAGCAAACCACCTGCCAAGATCAGGCATCAACAGTCTTCTGGTATGATCCGTTAGAATGAACACAGAAGAGGGGGGGAAACCCCCCTCGCACAACAACATTACGACCAACGATCGATCAGGCACAAGAGAAAAACGTCCATCTTTCGAGCCACCACCGCAAATGCATGAACAGATCCTCGCCAGAGAACAAGGACTCAGTAAGGTAATGGAGATGGAAGCCAACATGTCTCATCCAAAAGCACCTCATGGGTGGGAGCCTGGCAAATGCATCCCACAAAAAGAAAAACCCCCACGATACCTAATAAGCTCAACATGAGTGGGTGAACACACCCAGTTCATGCGAGAGCATGCCCTCATTGGCAAATTTCTGGGACTGTGGCCGTACGAACGGGACCTGAACAGATGGATTAAGCATTGGTGGAACCCCAAAGGTGATTATGAGGTTCAACTTAGCTCCAAAGGCTTCTTCACAATTATCCTGTACAACCCAAAAGACCGAGACCGAATCTTTGAGAATGGCCCATACTTCTACAACTCAGTAGGGTTATTCCTAAGATTCTGGACAGAGCGCTTTAGCCCAGACAAGGAGGAATTTACAAGGGCACCAGTCTAGATCTACCTCTATTCCTTGCCGCATGAGTTCTGGCTGGAGGAGAGTCTCATGGGAATAGAAAACACAGTGGGTCACTATGTCAAAACTTCAGAAGCCACAAAGCAAAGGAAATATACTTCATATGCCCGAATATGTGTTTATATGAATATATCTAAGGCTCTACTAGGGGTGGTAACTCTGGAATATCAGGATGAAGACTGGCAACAAACACTGGACTACGAACATATTCCTTTCTGCTGCAGAAAATGTCATGAACATGGCCACTTGTTTAGAGACTTCCCTCTGAATAAGAAAGACACCAAAGCCAATGACACCGCACAGAAACATGGCTTCACCACTGTCACGGCCAGAAATAAAAACCCTACCAGGAAGCAGATCCTAGACCCCAAGCCCAAGATCTCAACCAAAAACTCATATGAGATACTGAACCAGCTACCGAAAGATGAAGAAATCCAAGATCCACACAAAGAGCTGCAACAAAGTAAAGGATAGAACCAAGCCCCTTCCTCCTCTGGCACAAACTGGGAAACATACCCAGAAGAGAAAGGAGACAGAGATGGTGACATCTTAATGCAGGTGGACGATCGAGATCTAGCAAGCATTGACCTAGAAAAACTTGAGGAAGCCCTCAACCAAAAGAATATGCAAGGCCTCCCTGAAGAAAAACTCCAAAAGGTACACAAGGTTTTTCTTGAATCAACTGTAGGATCCATGGCATGCTTGGGCATAGCAATAGACCCAGGCTCAGGCTCAAAAAAGATAACACGAGAGAACAAAAGAAGGGGACGCAAAATGGTGCATCAACTAATCAAGGAGGCGAGCAATCTTATGATCAACTCAGGAAAGATCCATAAGCTCTCAAAGGGATACCTACACCCAACACCACCCTCATTATGATGAAGATCATTACCTGGAACATTAGAGGACTCAACAGAAGATCCAAACAAAGGATCCTCTGAGACTGCATAAAGACAGAAAACCCAGATATCCTAATGACACAGGAAACAAAATGTGCAGGGGCAGAAGCTGAAATCATCTTCCAATGCATCTGGAGGGGATGTGACTTTGTTCAAACAGACTCCTTAGGGGCCTCAGGGGGTCTAGCTATATTATGGAAACCTAACACCACTACTCTCAGCAAATCCTTCTCTACAATAGGCACCATAACAACCCACTTTGAGGTCATAGGTTCGAATCAGGAGGGGACCATCACCAACGTCTATGGACCCTAAAGTCAAAAAGAAAAATAAAAATTCATGGAGAGGCTAGTTATTATCAAATCTTTGCTGACCACACCTAACTAGATCATTGAAAGCGACTTCAACATGATCCTGTCGCTGGAGGAAAAAACAGGTGGGAGCAAAAGGCTGGAACAAGACAGTAGTAAGTTCAAAACCCTCATAGAACATCTAAAGTTAGTAGATATAGAAAACAACAATGGTACTTTCACTTGGTCCAACCGCAGATTAAGAAACCAACATGTAGCCTGCTGTCTGGACTGCTTCCTTATAGCTGAAGAACTAATTGAAAAGGACCTTTGTATGGAAAGTCTCATTCTCCCTAAAGCTGGCTCGGACCACTGGCCAATAGCCTTCCACCTAGAAACAGAGGCAATACCCAAATATAAACCCTTTCGGTTTGAAAAATTCTGGCTCACACACCCAGACTTCCATCACCTTGCGAAAACATGGTGGGCTCAGGCAGAAATAGATCATGGTACAAGCATGTACAAATTCCAGCAACGTCTCAAAAACTTCAAGCAATCGCTAAAGCACTGGAATAAGAATACCTTTGGAAACATATTCCAAAGTATGCAAGAAATAGAGAACAACTTAATGGAGATACAAAAAACTTTCATCTCAGGGACTCAAACTACTGAACTAATGAAAGAGGAAGACCAACTACAAGCACAACTAGAAGAAAGGAAAAAGCAAGAGGAAATCTTATGGAGACAGAAGTCCAGAGTACAATGGCTCAAAGAGGGGAAAAGAACACAAAAATTTTCCACAGGACCATGGTACACCGTCGACACATCAACAGAATCACTCATCTGGAGGATGGACAAGGAAACCCGATCATAGAACATACCCAAATAGAGATGGAGCTCAATAGGTACTACCATGACCTCCTAATAGAAATCAGGACAGATAGGGAAGCAACCATCAATTGAGTAACCAATCACATACCCTCATTGGTGACCCCAGAATAGAACACAGCTTTAATGAGACATATCACGCAGGAGGAGGTGGACCAAGCAGCAAAAGATATGCCCCTAGGGAAGGCCCCAAGCCCGGATGGATTTACCACTGACTTCTTCCATCACTGTTGGGACATAGTAAGGAAAGAGGTTTGGGAGGTAGTAGAGGAATCATAGAGTTCAGGCCAAGTCCTACCGGCCCTCAACACCACCTTTCTCACCCTAATTCCAAAAGAGGAATGGGTCACTTATTCCAAGCAGTTCAGGCCCATCTCTCTATGCAATGTAATCTACAAAATCATTACAAAGGTGGTTGCGAATCGCCTCAAGCCAATTCTACCCTTCGTCATATCCAAAGAACATGCAGGATATGTAGAGGGAAGACAAATCATGGACAACGTTATTCTAGCTCATGAGGTCATCCAATCTCTCAAGTCAACAAAAACTCCAGGTATGCTAATAAAACTTGATCTTTCAAAAGCTTTTGATAGAACCAGTTGGCAATACCTTCAGGCCACTTTAAATTCTTTTGGTTTTGATCAACATTGGGTGAACTAGATCTTAAACCTCACCTCCTCGGCCTTATTTTCCATCCTTGTCAATGGAGTCCCTTTCCAACCCTTCTCACCAACTAGAGGCATTAGACAAGGGGACCCCTTATCACCCTTTTTGTTCGTGCTCATGGCGGAAGGCCTAGGACGCTACATTAAGACAACGATCCAAGAAGGATCTCTCAAAGGCCTGCCTTTGCAAAACATCCAACCGACACCCTCAAACAACCAATTTGTCGATGACACCCTACTCATGAACTCCCCAACATCAAGAGAGGCAAATAAGCTTAACTCTATCCTTTTGGATTTCACAGAAGCGTCAGGAATGATGCTTAATCTAGACAAATCCAAACTCTTATTCTTCAACACTCCGGTTGCGGTCCAACTTCATATCTCCAAACTCCTAGGAATACCCAAGAGCTCCCTTCCATCCAAATACCTAGGCATTCCTCTAACATGAGCGGCAACAAAATCCATATCCTAGGAAAAGCTCCTCCTTTCCATCTCTAACAGGCTGAACAACTGGACCTTCCGAACACTAAACATTGCGACTAGATTGGTCCTTCTCAAGTCGATCCTTCAAACCCTTCCCACCTACCTTTTCGTTGCTATAGCCACCCCTAAGAAAATCATTAGAGCTATAAGGAATCTCGAGTGAAACTTCCTCTAGCAAGGCATTCAACCTAACAAGAAGTGGGCGCTAGTAGGATGGGATAAGATCTGCACGCCAAAAAGCATGGGAGGTCTGAGAGTCCAAGATCCGGGAAAGCTCAATCAAGTAATGGGAGCCAAAATGTGGTGGAGGTGGTTGAAAACACCAAATTCCTTATGGGCGCAATTCTGGAGGCAGAAATATGCTCCCTCCATGCAGGCCAACCAACTCATTAGACACAATACTAGAATACATGGATCTAACATTTGGAACACAGCATGGAAAAACAGAGACCTAATACAAGATCACACCTTTTGGGAGGTGCGAAATGGAGAAAGTGCTATGTTTTGGCAAGACTCGTGGCAGCAACTCAAACCTCTAAATGACCTGGAAGAGCTAACGCCCCTTAACCAAGCTCTAAACCAAGACACTCACCAAAGAGTGAAGGATCTCTGGAAACCCGAGGAGCAAAGATTGCAATGGCAGCACTGGAAAACCTCTAACCAAGAATTAGGGGTCCCAGAGAACCTTGAATTGCAAGCTTGGCAACACTATGCAAGTCACCATAAAATCCCCCACATAGAAGGCACATATATTCTTAGATGGGGGCACTCCACAACTGGTAACTTCTCAGTCAAAGAAGCCTACTACCTACAAGGTAATTTCCAAAACTAGGAAAAGGAAAACATATGGAACAAGGTTTGGAACCCGACACTTTGGCCCAAGGTGTCCACCTTCCTCTGGCTGATTGCACACAATAGAGTCCTAACCTGGGACAACCTAAGAAAAAGAGGCTTCATTGGGCCCTCAATATGCGTCTTATGCCAACAACAAGAGGAAACCAAAGAGCATCTTTTCAACAGATGTCACTACAACCAGTCGATCTGGGACCAAGGAGCCCAAATGATGCGCTGATCCAATCAAAATATAAGCAACATTAGTGGCATGATTGAAAATTGGGACTCGACCACTTTCAACAATCCTTTACTGAATTACATATGGAAACTCCTCCCTGGTTTTATTCTCTGGCAGATCTGGAAGGAATGAAACAAAAGAATCTTCCACTCCAAGGACTCCACACCAGATTTAACTTGGGCAAAAATCATCACACTTGTCAAGGAAATAGTTAGAAGCAAACACTGGAAATTAGAGGACCTAAATTGCAGCCCATAAGAACAATGCATTCTCCAAAGCTAGCAGCCCAACTTGATCAATAAACTGACGATCAAGACACCTAATTGACAAAACAGAAGCCCAACCACCTGGACTTGTCCTCCTGTAGAGTTCATAAAAATTAATTTCGATGGGGCTTCCAAAGGAAACCCAAGACCATCTAGCTATAGAGCAACACTCAGAAACTCCAGAGGAGAGATCCTCGTCTCGGTAGCAGGGTATTTGGGGGAAACAACAAACAACGCAGTGGAGTTAATGGGTCTTCTGCAAGGTCTCCAAGTAGCAATTTCTCGACATAGACACCAGCTCATCGTGGATGGGGACTCACAAATTGTCATCCAACTAATCACCAAACTCCTCCACGGGGAAAATCCACAAAAAATCTCACCTAGCTAGAGACTATCCAGGCTGCTAGAGGAATTTAAGGGCCTCCTCAGAGCCAACCTCAACATCATACCTTCTCATGTGAAAAGAGGGGCCAACAGGGTAGCAGATTGTCTGGAAAATGAAGGAGTAACAAAGGAGACCGAACATATTTACTGGGAAGCACACAGCTCTAAAGAATCAGACATCTCAGAGTGGTGTCAAGCTCTAGCTAATAAGGATCTCCAACCCTCGGATGGGGTGCCACGCGGAGAGGGAAGGACACGCGGATTAGTGCCAGGTGGTGCCATAAATGTTGGCCACTGGATCCCATCTCCTTGCCATAAATGAATGGGAGTGAACGCAGGAAACAGACTTCAAACGATGAGGCCTCTCACTCGAGCGAGCAGGAAAGGTGATCAACGCATTAAGACCACAACCTTAATGGCCAAAGATATCACCTTCGTCCTTATCAACCGCCTTGGAGGATTTGTGATGCATTTGAAGTTTGCAAAGTCGAAGGCTGAACCTTCGAAGAGCAGGGATAGAGATTTTCTTCTAAGCATGCCACAACCAAGGGGGTGACCGTGCAGAGGTGCAGCATGGTACGCAACTGATTCACACCGAAAGCGGCATAAGAATTTTGAAAAAGCATTGGCTCTAGCTAGCAGGAGGAAAACCAGGAAGTCCAGGAGAATGGGAACGCCTCCCATGGCGTATGTTGAGGAGATTGCGCTAGATGAATCCATCCAGAGCTACACAGAGAATCTTCTCTTCACGGTCCCGGACAATTGGAATCCCCCCGCCTATTTCAGGAAGGATGCAGTAACCCCTGCTCCAAGAATAGTGCACAATCCCAGGGATTCTCCAGCTGAGGAATTCACAGCTTGCTTCGTGGAGGAAGAATTCCAGAAAGGAATGGAAGGAAACAAAGAGGAATTCACGACCGACAAACCTCCTGAGGTAGTCGCGCAATGAAATAGGCATATAGAGCACCTGGGTGGCAATGTAAAAGAACGAAAGGATGAGGCCGACCAGCCACCACTCCTTCATCTAGAGCACCTCGGATTAATTTTTGACATACGCAGCATGGTGGACGACCAAATATTCAGGGCCATCCGCATAAATCAATGCCTTGATATGATCTACGCTGCCTACTCTAGTGCATCCCCAAGACGCCAATGCCCCACTTGTGCACAGGTCTACGCAATTCCAGTCAAGCGAGGAAAGAATGGAGACAAGGATAAGAACACCGACTAAAAGTTTTTTTACATGCTCACAGTTAGAAACTATTTTCTTTTGTTGCATACCAGCGATATAGCTCAGTTAGCTTGTAGTAATTCTACTGTTAGCGTAGTAAATACAAGACTTGGTGTAAAGGTGGCCATGCATCCTGGATTCTTTCAAGCAGGATGATAGCCTGGAATTTTGTTTTTGAAAAGTGGCATGGCTCGGCCAGCTGTCTCGGTTTCCTCTACAGGCGGGACAACTGGCAATCAATAGAACTATGTAATTCTACAACTTTAATATAACAAGACCTACCTTTTTTACTTAAAAAAAAAATAAAAAAATTGGTTGTTCGAGAGATGAATCTAATCAATGCAATATTAGAGCTAGTGTTGATGAAAAACAACAAACCCACTAGAAGTCACAAGTGAGAATCCCATCATAGCCATACCTAGGATAGAATTGAGATGAAATTAATGAGCATAGATGGTATACTAGTGCTATAAAATATATACCAAAGTAGTGAACATATATCAAGTTGAGCTACATACTATTTTGAATAGGTCATCATATCTAGAATCAACTTATCAAGGAAAGTGTGAAACTACATAATATATTTCAAGATCAATTTTGAGTTGTAGTTCCACATCGTATTGGATATTTGAACAATTGGCCCTTATATTTGATCTTATTTGATCTTATCAAAGTATAACTACCATCAAGGAAGGTAGAGGTGATAAATAATATCATGGAAAAGAAGATGAATGACACTTGTTATATATATTTTCCAATTTGTTCTTGGGTGGTGGGAGGTGGCAATAAAAAGGCATATCTGCAAATCATCTCACCACCTTATCTCTTGAATGGCCATGAATGGTCAATGGAAGGAATTTAGTTCACTATCTTTCGATAGAGAAGAATTTCTTTGACAAGGTGACTATAACACACCCAACCCCTAAGTACCCTTTCTAGGGATGGGGCATCCAAATTTTTCTTTCTTTGATCGTCTCAAATATTATTTCCGAGGTCTTCATCCTCTTATACTCAATCACAACTTTCCAACAACTGCTATCAGGCTCAAATCCGATCTCTAGATTTCAGGTTATGGCCTCCCGAAGCTCTTCGAGCATTGTTAGTCAAGGGTCGCGTGGTGCCCATGTGGGCCCATATCACTTGTACCATCCCCAAGCTCCTACATCCATGGTGGAAGTCCATCCATCATCCAATCCAATTACGAAACTTCAACCTTGTTTAACACATAATTTAGAGGGGGGTTCCGACATTCGGCGCTGAATGCCCCTTTTTCTTTCTACACACATGTCCTCCAGAGTCCCAAATTTTTGAACTCTCGAAGGAGCCCAAAATCTCTCCACGTGGCTCTAGCCTTCGAGCCTTTCAGCTTATCCACAAAATTTCATCCCAAACCTTCGGATTCTCGAAGTTCTCGACTCCCAAACTCCTGAACAGCCCACCCTTACATGTGGTGGCATATTACTCGCGGAGGTAAGGAGAGGTGGGTCCCGAGTACTCCACCCGCCAAATGGACCAAGAAAATGTGTGCCAAGGGGATGACATGTGGTAAGGCATAGATGACATGTGGCCCCTTCAGTCAAAGACATGTGTCACGTTTTAATAGACACATAGGGTCTACAAAACATACTAATACAGGTGAAACATGGCATGTCAAATGTGTGTCCACATCACCCTAGGTGACGTCAGCATGCCACATCACTCCAGAATGATAGCCTTCTGATGCCCTTAGATCTAATGGTCGAGAAGCGTCCACGTAGACCCATTGATCTGCGGCCTCTGTTACTTCATAACCTCGACGTTTGGAGAATTCGTTGTGTGACTTCCTCCTTTCTCCTGGAGTGGTCGGTGTCAGGATGACCACGACCTAGATCTAATGGTCAAGAATGGCACCACAACATCCTCAGATCTACGACTCACAAGACTTCATGAGTTTGGTGTTCGGAGGTTTTCACTCGCTTACCACCCCCTTTCTCCTGGAGTGGTAAACGCCAAATTGACCGCAATGTGGATCCAACGACCAGGAAGGATCCCAAAGAGACCCTAGATCTATGGTTCTCATTAACTCGTAGCTCCAACATTCGGGAATTGTTGCATTATGATAGCTCTGCTCTCCCAAAGTAGGACTTCGTCGAAGTGTTGTACGTGAGTCCCTCCACTGGTTGATTGGATGGTTAAGAGGGGTTGTCAATAGACTCCCCAGATCCACGGCTCACAACAATTCGTTGCTTCGACATTCGGGGAATTTGGTGCTATAGAACCTCTATTCTCTTGAACTAGTCAACATCGGACTGACCTTGACATGGATCTCACGACCAGGGAGACTCCCAGATACCCTTGGATTTAAGGTTCGTGTTACTTCACGATTGATGAGTGGGTTAGGATTTAGCGGTGGGACAGGTCCATCTATCACGGTTAGGGTTACCTCCATATGTCGTTCGACCTCGTGGGTGACCATAGCAACATGTTTCCTTTGTTATCTTTTTAGCTTGGGAGGTACTCCACATGTTTTATCTTATATGGAGATGTTACCTTTATGTTTACACTACCAGGAACTTAACTTTGTAATAGTTTTTATAAAGTTGTTTTAAGTGGTTCTTTTATTAAAGTGACTTTTTGATAAAGTGTACATTCTATTTTTAAAGTGACTTTATTTTCATAAAGCACTTATGTAATAAAGTGAAAATCACTTTAATTTAAATGAGACATTTTGTTGGGAATGGATCATGACCCTTGATCTTGAAAAAGGAAAGATCTAATCTTGGCCTTTGGATCTAGGGTTGGGGAAGTTGAAAAGACATTTTTGGGGGAAAATGTCATTTTCAGATTATAAAAAGAATGCATTGGGTAGTGTGCAAGACATGTCGAATGTTGAGAAGACATCGAGAGGAGTTGAGTTAGAGAGATTTTATGAGTAATCTTGAGAGAGGAAATTGAGCAGCAAAGAGGGCACGTTTTCCAAGGAAAAAAGGGCACAAATCCAAAGAAAAATTTTCTATGAGTTTTGGGCCAAAATATTTTTTTGCTGTGGGAGGCCGTATTGTATGGATATGTACAGTCCGTACGGATTTGACATGGAAATTGAGACATTTTAGGCACGATTTTTGAGGTAGATTTCATAATTTTTGTGGTTGTTTCTGGGCCGTACGAAACAGTCCATACATCCGATTGTGGGCACGAAAAACGAGGTATGGAGGAGGCCATACAACAGTACAGTTTTGGCATGGAAAACGAGGAAGATTTCTGTGGGACAGATTTGGTGGTGTGAGGTATTTTCCTTGGCTGGAAATGTTATTTTGCTGCTGATATGTACTTTCATGAAGTTGAAT
>JZKD02S1662812.1:10861-43006 GCA_000966675.3 Picea glauca
GCATCTGCCTAAATTTCTGGGTGTTATGGGTTGTTGTCCACTGTTTTATTTTCGCTTCTATTTTTCTTAGCAATGCGTATTTCTGCTTATCGTAATTTATGAATGTGGGTTTTATGCATTTATGAAATTTATGAAGACAGTTATCTCTAGGTTGCTAAGTGTATGTCAAAAATTTCATTTGTTGACTTTTGTCATTAAAAATCTACATGGTATCAGAGCTGTCTCTAACAGTGGGTAGTGTGATTTTTAGGCAAAAGGGTGTGATTGTTTTCCTTGAGTTGTGACAGGGAATATGGCTGCAAGAATTAGATATGAGGATTGGTTGGATGGAATTTCCAACTACTTGCAGTGGAAGGTCTGATTGTCAGTCATTCTCAAGGAGAAAATTTTTTATAGCTATGTCAACTCAGTTGTAGCAACTCCTGCAGTAGATCCTGTTGCTTTGGACTTGCATGAGACCAAGGAAGCCAAAGCTCAGAGGATTATTCTGGATGGGGTGAAGGATCACCTTATCCCACACTTGGCTGAGAAAAATACTGCCAAGGAGATGTGGGATGCAATTAAGAACTTGTTCGAGGCGAAGAATGAGAACCAGAAGATGGCCTTGAAGGCTAAGTTGCATGATACTAAGATGGGTAAGGAGGAGAGTGTCTCTTCTTATCTTACCCGGGTGGCTCAAGTCAAAGATGAGTTGGCAGCTATTGGAGAGGTCATTACGGATTATGAGCTGGTGAGGATAGACTTAAATGGCTTCACCAAAGAATGTGAAGTCTTTGTGAAGTGTGTGGTGGGACGTGAGTATCTACCAGATTGATGTATACTATGGGATGATTTCACTCAGGAGGAGATCTGAGAAAGATCTGAGAGAAGTGAACAGAAGACAGACAGAGGTGATGAGAATGTTGCTCTTGCAGCAAAGAGTAAGAAGAAAGGAAGTTCCGGAAGGGACTTGAGTAAATTCAGATGATATTGTTGTAACCAGTTGGGGCACCTTGCCTCTTATTGTCCTGAGAGGAAGAAGAAGAAGAAGGAGTCAAAGGGGCCTGAGACAACTGCTACAATAGCCATGGAGGACTTTGCTTCAAAGTTCGATAGGGAATTTTCTTTGGTGACCCTAGTTTCCAGTGTCGGCAGCAGAGGATTTGGAGATGATTTCAGATGGATTGTGGACAATGGAGCCTCTAGCCACATGACGAAAATCTGGAAAATATTCCTAGATTTCACAGAGATTGGTCCTGGCCGACAGGTGATAAAAGAAGGTGGTATGGCGAAAGATATACGTGGAGTTTGGAATGTCAGATTCAAAATTGAGTTTGGGGAACTCTTGGATCTTGATGGAGTTATCTTTGTTCCAGGGTTGAGGGTTAACTTTCTCTCAGTCTCAGCCTTGGAGGATGTAGGATACTGCGTATTTTTCAAGAGGGAACATGTCTTTATCTATAGGTAGGGAGTGGACCCGATAGAGCTGAAACTGATCGATAACCGGGTGAACAGGTTGTATATGTTGAGAGGACAACCTTTGAAGTATGATTCAACATCGGATGAGGAGCGTGAGGAGGCTTCTGAGACTACGGTGGCACCAAGGATATACTATTGCATTCCGAGAGAAGAGAGTGAGTCTCTTCTGAGCACTGGAAAGAGGCTTATCTAGGTTGATCGAACCGATGCTCAAGATGATGCGATCTCAGGGTTCCGGGAGGTTGCCAGGAGAAGATCTTCTAGTTTGAGTTCTGTGCAGGTGTTTTGGATGGCTCCAGGTTCAAAGGGATCTCGTACAGAGCATAGTGTGATGGGACTAGATGATGGATATAGAAGCGAGTACATCCCTCGCTAAGGGGGAGTGTTAGATTTTTAGCTCGGGAGGTACTCCACATGTTTTTTATTGTATGCAGATGTTACCTTTATGTTTACACTACCAAGCACTTAACTTTGTAATAGTTTTTATAAAGTTGTTTTAAGTGGTTCTTTTATTAAAGTGACTTTTTGATAAAGTGTACCTTCTATTTTTAAAGTGACTTTGTTTTCATAAAGCACTTATGTAATAAAGTGAAAATCACTTTAATTTAAATGAGACATTTTGGAGGGAATGGATCATGACCCTTGATCTTGAAAAAGGCAAGATATAATCTTGGCCTTTGGATATAGGGTTGGGGAAGGTGAAAAGACACTTTGGGGGGGAAATGTCATTTTCAGATTATAAAATAATGCATTGGGTAGTGTGCAAGACATGTCGAATGTTGAGAAGACATCGAGATGAGTTGAGTTAGAGAGATTTTCTGAGTAATCTTGAGAGGGGAAAGTGAGCAACAAAGAGGGCACGAATCCTGAGATTTTTTTTTCTGTGAGTTTTGGGCTGAAATATTTTTCTGTTGTGGGAGGCCATACTGTACGGGTCCGTACGAATTTGACACAGAAATCGAGGAATTTTGGGCACGATTTTCGAGGAAGATTTCATAATTTTTGTGGTTGTTTCTGGGCCGTACAGAACAGTCCGTACAACTGACTGTGGGCACAAAAAATGAGGTACAAAGGAGGTTGTACCACAGTACAATTTTGGCATGGAAAACGAGGCAGATTTCTGTGGGACAGATTTGGTGGTGTGAGGTATTTTCCTTGGATGGAAATGTTATTTTGCTGCTTCTATGTACTTTCCTGAAGCTGAATAATAGATCTCTCTCTCTCTCTCGTTGGGTTTCCCCACATTGGGGTTTTTCCTGGCATTTGCCTAAATTTCTGGGTGTTATGGGTTGTTGTTCAATGTGTTATTTCCGTTGCTATTTTGCTTAGAATTGTGTATTTCTGCTTATGGTAATTTCTGAATGTGGGTTTTATGAATTTATGAAATTTATGAAGACAGTTATCTCTAGGTTGCTAAGTGTATGACACAAATTTCATTTGTTGATTTTTTTCATTAAAAATATACATCCTTTGGTCGGTTTAGACGTGGTAAGGCCATAACACCCTAGAGCTCCAAACTCTCGGAGTTTCAAAGATAGAAATTTTAGCTCCTTTCGGGCCTAGCACAGGGTTCCCAAACCTTGGTCATATGAAATATTGGACAAGCCTCGAGGATACACGCTCAACACTTAGTCGTGATTTTGTTAGAATCATGGACATAAGCCCTTGGTCACACCAATGAAGAGTTTAGAGCAGGCACCCTCCTTCCACATAATTCGAACTTAGTGAATTGCGAAGGTAAATTCGAGAGGCCGGAAAGACTTAGGTATTCCAGTTAAGTCTACCTTGACTCTCTTGCAATTCCACTTCCCATAACTCTCTAGCTGCTAAGCCGAGGCAACCAGAAGACCATTCAAAATCATGGGTTCATAGAGAAACAATAAAATTTCTACCTTAATAATTCAATATAGGTTTTAATCATAAACATGTATATAAAAACATCATTTCCATTCCAATATACAAAGTATGAAAATACTTATTAGAAAAAAAACCAGAATCATGAAGTGACTGCTGAAAGGGGTGCATGTTTCCACCCAATCGCAGGCACAACCCCTCTTGAATGGATTTACCGCTCGCCACCCCCTATCTAGACCACGATTATCTGAGAGAGACTCTGTCTTCTTGCTCAACGATAGTTAGAGATAGAGGTTACTCTCCTCCTACAAGATCTTAGCAATCGATTTTCTATGTACCAAGCAAGGGGGTCTACAACGAGTACTTCCACATCCACTCGTCAGACTTGCTTATCAGCTTGGACTGAAAATGTTACCAACATCTTCTTGCACCCATAACGAGCTTGTTTCATAGTTCTCCTTCAAACCAGAGAGATGCAAGTGCTCTTCCCTCTTTTGGAGGTTGGTTTCTCCACTCTGCTTCTCCGTAGATCTCCTCTGCCCACAAAATGACTTCCTTTCTTTCCTTCCTCATTAAAGTTGCGTGGGTATGAATCCCCATCTTATGGTCAGGTTTGGAATCCTTGCAGATGGGTACCCTATCCCATCTCCTCATTAACTCTTGAGGAGGGATTTTCCAACTACTACCCTGAATCAGGCTGAATGGTAATTCATTTATGGGTCAGAGGACTATTCTGGGTCTGAGAAATTAATTCCAGTAAGGTATTGGTTTGGTCAGGGTCATCTCAACAATTTATAGTTCCCCACACCCTCTCTGTCATAGCATCATGGTCTATCTTGGAAAACCCCCCTCTCATCAGTTATGCAACACTATCCATATTTAATTAATAACAAAAATGCATACTTACCTTTTATAACAAAAAGGTTCATCAATCCATCACACACACATATTCAGTTTTCCCATATTCTTTTGGCAAGTTATAGTTATATTTACAATATGGGGGAAAAAAGGGTATTAAAATCCCCTCCCCCTTAAGGATCATCATCCTCGATGTTATACCTTTCTATGTGCTCTATATTCACAGAAGTAAACAAAAATGGGTATGCTTGTTTCATGGCATCCTCCATTTCCCATGTAGCTTCATCTAGGCCAAAGTGTTTCCACTAGACCTTGATCCGTGCAACGGTTTTGTTCTTGAGTGGGGTTTCCTTCTTGTCTATTGTGCATTGTGGTTCTAGTAGGAATTCTCCCTTTGGTTCCACATGAATAAAAAACCAGTCAATTATATGATCAAAATCATGTACATATTTCTTCAGCAACAAAACATGGATAATATTATGCACCTTCACTATGGGAGGGAGTGCTAGTATATATGCTACATGTCCCACTCTATCCAAAATTTCCAAAGGTCCACAATACCGAGGTGCTAGCTTGGCACAGGCTCCCATTCTCAAGGATTTTTTCTTGGGTCTAACTCAAAGATACACATGATCCCTTGCTTTGAACTCTCTAGGAGTCCTTTTTCTATCTACATAGATTTTCTGTCTATCCTGAGCTATTTTTCAGATGTTGTTTTATATTAATTACTTGTTTTTCCATCTCTTTCATCATATCTGGCCTGATTGTAATTCTATCTACTAGGTTATCCTAGCTGATTGGAATCTTTCACTGTCTACCATAGAGGGCCTCAAAAGGACTCATCTTGAATGACTCTTGATAGCCATTGTTGTAGGCAAACTATACCAGTGGTAGGTATTCTTCCCACTTCTTAGGATGATCCATTACGTGCATCCTTAACATGTCCTCTAACACTTGTTTTACCCTCTATGTCTTCCCATAAGTTTGAGGGTGATAGGTTTTAATAAATAGCAATTTAGTTTCAAAACCAAAAAACAAAGATTTCCAAAAGTTTGAAGTAAATTTTGTATCTCTGTCAGATATGATTTCCTTAGGCATGCCATGCAGTCTAAATATTTCTTTCATGAAAATACTTGCAATATATATTGCCTTGCAAGTTGACTTGATGGGAATGAAGTGAGAATCCTTGCTCAGTTTTTCCACCACTACCATGATGACATCATTCTATTTGGTTGAGTTTAGTAACCCTGTGATGAAATGCATGGATATGGTTTCCCATTTGCATTATGGGATTGGTAGGGGATGCAACAACAGTGATGGATTTCGGTGTTCTTCCTTAACCTATTGAAATTCTAGACGTTTGGCTAAGTAATCAACTATGTCTTTCTTCAGTTTGGGCCAATAAAATAGTCTCCTAGTGGCTATGATTATCTTCTGATAACCAGGATGACCAGTATATGGTCTTTTGTGTAGTTCATCCATTATGAACCTCTTCAAGTCATCACAATTTGGAATATACAACCTACATTTGTAAGTTAGTAGGACATCCTTCATCAATTGATAACCGTCATTCTTCAGCCCTATGGGCTCTTGTTCTAAGTATGATTTTATTGCCTTGAAAAATGCATCTATTTCTGTGCACTTTTGACTCTTTCCCTTACATCCGTTTCACAGGTGCTAACAAATGACAATTGAATCACTTTCATACTTCTATTAAGGGCATCATCTACCCTTTCATATTTCAAAATCAAACTCACTAAGGAGAGCCATCCATCTAGCTTGTCTAGCATTGAGTTTTGGTTGATCCAACATGTATCTCAACCCACTATGGTTTGTCATAAGCACAAATATCCTACCTAGGAGGTAATGCCTCCACATTTTCAAAGGATGTACTATGGTAGCCAATTCTATATCGCGGGTCACATAATTGATTGCATTCTCATTCAATTTTATGGATTCGTAGAAAATAACATGTCCTTCTTGCATAAGGACTCCTCCGATCCCTTCCTTGTAGGCATTTGTACACACAAGGAAGTCCTTGTTTGGGTCTGCAATATTCAGCACATGTGCATTGGTTAAAAGGCATTTCATCTCTTGGAATCTCCCTTCACATTCTGATGTCCAAAATAATTTAACTCCTTTTTTCTAAAGGGAGGTGACTGGACAACCAATATTGGAAAATCATTTTATGAACCTCCTATAGTATCCTTCTAGGCCCATAAAGGATATGATATTAGATACATTATTTGTGGTAGGCCAATCCATGATGGGTTTGATCTTGTCAGTATCAACTGCCACTCCTTCTTCAGAAATAACATGGCCTAAGTAATGGACTTGTTTCTGGAAAAAAACACACTTACTAAACTTAGCATAGAGTTGATGTTCTCACAGTACTTGAAGCACTAGCTTGAGATGTTCTTCATGCTCTTCCCTATTATTGGAATATATTAGGATATCATCAATGAAAACCAATACAAATCTTTCTAAGAAATTACTGAGTACATTATTCATTAAGCACATAAAAGTGGCTGGTGCATTGGTTAGTCCAAATGGAACCACCACAAATTCATAGTGACCATATCTTGTCCTAAAGGTTGTTTTGTGGATGTATTCATCCTTAATTTGGACTTGATGGTATCCATACCTCAAGTCAATCTTGGGGAAAATTCTATCACCCCTTAATTGGTGAAACAACTCATCAATCCTTGTCAAGGGATACTTGTTCTTAATGGTCATCTTATTGAGTTTCCTATAGTCTATGCAAAACTTGAGTGTGCCATCCTTCATTTTCACAAACAAGGCTGGTGCTCCCCATGGAGACACACTAGGCCAAATGTATCCTTCGTTCATCATCTCCTTTAGTTGTAGTTTGAGCTCAATTAGCTCTGGTGTACTCATTCTATATGGTGTTCTAGACACTAGCACCGCTCCTGGTGCAAGTTCTATTGAAAAGTCAATATCTCTTCTTAGAGGTAGACCTGGTACCTCTTCTGGAAACACATCTCTATAATCTGTTAATATGGGATGGTCCTCTAGGCCAGGTTTATTGTTCTCAACAGGGTCCAACACTTGTATTGCATATAAAGGGCATCCTCTTCTGCAACACTTCTTCACTTGAAGGGATGATATTTGTCTCACTGAGACAGGATTTTGAATCCCTTGTAGGGTTACCTTTCTCCCTTCTTCATCTTCACACTCCAAGGTTTTATTCTAACAGTCCAACTTGGTTTTATGGGTAGCCAACCAATCCATGCCAATCAACAGGTCATATGATCCTAAGCGGAGCTTGTTTAGGGTTCCTTGGGTGGGTAATCCATTAATAATGAATTGGCATCCTGGCATGACCTCTATTACTTTTCTTTTGGTTCCAGTGGCTAGTTGTACCAGCCATGATTTAACATGTTTAATGTGTTGCAATATACATTTCTCAATAGTTTGAGGGGAAACATAACTCTAATTAGAACCAGGGTCAATTAAAAAGGAAACTAGATGGTTGTAAATCATACCTTCCATCTCCACCACTAAATCTTGGTGGTCAACTTGTCTATTATCCCAGGATGCATAAATTTGTGGCATGATCCTAGCCACATCATTGACTGTGGTAGCTTCTTGGATGTTGTAGGCCCCCCTATTGTTTTGTTTCCTATGTGGATATTCTCTTAGCATATGTTCTTCTCCGCAAGCCCAATCTTTCAAGGGTTCTCTCTTTGTGTCATCAATCTTACCCGAGGATGGTCCAAAGGGTTTATTTCCACTCTGAGATGGGAAATTTTGTTGATATACACTTTTAGTAGGAAGACTCATCTTAGAAGCCTTCCCATGGTTCTTAAATCTTGATGGTTTGAACCCCTTCTTCTTGAATCCTGAATTACTTTTCTTCTTCTAGTCCTCATGAGGTTATGTCTTATTCTTGAATTTCTCATAGAAATACCTTGCCTTCTGGATAGTGTCTTCTAAAGTCTTTGTCTCATCAAACTCAATTATGTCTTGGAAGGACTGAGGTAATCCACTAATAAATCGTTGCATCTTTAATTTTTCATCCTTTATGTAGGGTACATACCTTATTAGCTCAAGAAATTTTTTGATATATTCATCTATTGTGAGTTGTCCTAACTTGAGTTCATAGAACTCCCTGGTCTTCCCATCAAAGTATTTTTTTGAAAGATACTTCTTCTTGAAGTATGTATCAAATTGTTTCCATGACAAGTCCTTCTCATGGATTCCTTTCACATTCCTAAGGTCCTCCCACCAAATGGAGGCCTTTCCATTTAGGTTGAAAATGGTTATTCAAGCCTTTATGTTTTTAGAGTAGTCATGGACTCTGAAATACTTCTTCAAGCCAAGCAACCAAATTTCCACTTCTTCCCCCTTCTTAATATCTCCATCGAAGGTGGGTGGTTTGGATTTCTTGAACTCTTCAGGGTCATGGCTTTTGGAATGTTTGCTCTTTTTTCCTCTCATCTGAGAATGTGAACTAGTTTTTCTACTAGAATATCCCTTGGAGTTGTCAGTTTCCTCACCAGAGGATTTTCTCGATGAGTGTCTCTTGACTCCATGTTGGGCCTTCTTTGAGGTGCTCCTACTTGTGTGGCCACTTTCAGGACCATTATTTTGAATCTTAGGTGGAATCTAAGTTTTCTTAGTATGATGTTTGTCCACATGACTGGCTGCTAGTCCATGTTGCAGTTGCCTTTGTATATCTGATAATATTTTCAATAGGACTGCATTAATTTCAATTTTCTTTTCCTGCTCTTTTATTATCCTTTCATTGCCAGCCTTACAATTCTGTGATTCTGCCATGAGGATTCTTACAGTTTCAACCAAATTTGGAGGGGTTTCAACCGCCCTCCTGTCATCAGATTCCTCCTCTATATTGTAGGATATTTCCTCCAACTCATGGTTTGTCACCATCCCTTACACTATAGTTTTCTTGTTGTCCACTGACTACTTGAGTGTTGATAATACATTTTTTTTTGTTGGTTAATCCTTTACTAGTTTATGAACAACACACAGTTAAGAGTTTTCAAAACATATACAACAATATAAAGTTTCATTCCTCTCTTAAGTAGAGGTTTAAATAAGCCTCTCACAAATGGGGTAAGATAGAGTGCTTCCCTTAAAGGATCCCTAACAAAATTTTCACGTGACTCATTCATGAGCCCAAGTAGGCCAAGTGTTGTTTCCTACTCTGATACCAATTTGTAACACACCCGACCCCTAATTACCCTTTCTAGGGATGGGGCATACAAATTTTACTTGATTTAATCATCTCAAATCTTCTTTCTCTGGTCTTCATCCTCTTCTACTCAATCGTGACTTTCCAACAACTTCTAGTAAGTTCAAATCCAATCTTTGGATTGCAAGTTATGACCTCCCGAAGCTCTTCGGTCGTTGTTGGTCAAGGGCCACGTGGCACCCACGTGGGCCCATATCACTCATACCATCCCAAATTTCCCACATCCATGGTGGAATTCCATCCATCATCTAATCCGACAACGAAACTTCACACTTGTTTAACACATAAGTTAGAGGGGGGTTTCAACGTTCGATGCTTCTACGTTGAACACCCCTTTTCCTTTATGCATGCATGTCCTATGGAATCCTGAATTTCCAAACTCTTGAAGGAGCCTGAAATATCTCCATGTGGCTCCTACCTTTGTGCCTTTCGATTTATCCACAACACTACATCCCAAACCTCTGGAGTCCTGAAGTCTTGGACTCCTGAACTCCCGAAGGGCCCACCCTTACACGTGTTGGCATACTACTCATGGAGGCAAGGACAGGTGGGTCCCGAGTACTACACCCACCAAATGGACCAAGAAAATGCATTCCAGGGGGATGACATGTGGCAAGACAAATATGACACGTGGCCCCTTCAGTGGGTGACACATGTCACATTTCAATAGGCACATAGGATCTACGAAACATACTGATCTAGGTGACACGTGGAACATTAAGCATGGGTCCATGTCACCTTGGGTGATGTCAACGTGCCACGTCACTCTAGACTAATAGCCTTTTGACACCCTTATATCTAATGGCCGAGAAGCGTCCATGTAGACCCATTAATCTACGGCCTTCATTACTTTGTAACCTCGGCATTCGGGGAATTCGATGTGTGACTTCCTCCTTGCTCCTGAAGTGGTCAGCGTCGAGCTGGCCACAACCTAGATCTAATGTTTGGGAATGACACCACAACATCCTCAGATCTATGGCTCACAAGACTTCGCGAGTTTGGTGCTCAGAGGTTTTCGCCCACTTACCACCCCCTTTCTTCCGGAGTGGTCAATGTCGGATTGACCACAATGTGGATCCAACGGCCATGAAGGATCCTGAAGAGACTCTAGATATACGGTTCTCATTAATTTTTAGCTCCAACATTTAGGAGTTGTGGCGTTATGATAGATCCACTCTCCCGAAGTAATACTTCGCCGAAGTGTTGTATGTGATTCCCTCCGCTAGTTGATCGGATGGTTCAGAGGGGTTGTCAATAGACTCCCCAGATCCATGACTCACAACAATTCGTTGCTCTGACGTTCAGGGAATTTGGTGCTATAACACCTTTATTCTCCCGATGTAGTCAATGTCAGACTGACCTCGGCGTGGATCCCACGACCAGGGAGACTCCTAGATACCCTTGGATTTGCGGCTCGCGTTACTTCGTGATTGATGAGTGGGTCAAGGTTTAATGGTGGGATAGGTCCATCTATCATGGTTAGGGTCACCGCCATATGTCGGTCGACCTCGTGGGTGACCATAGAAACATGTTTCCTTTGGCTGGTTTGGATGTGGTAAGGCCATAACACCCCATAGCTCCGAATTCCTGAAGTTTCAAAGATAGAAATCTGATCTCCTTTCGGGCCTAGTGCAGGTTTCCCAAACCTTGGTCATATGAAATATTGGACAAGCCTCAAGGGTACATGCTCAACACTTAGTCTCAATTTGGTTAGAATCATGGACATAAGCCCTCGGTCACACTGGTGAAGAGTTTAGAGGAGGTTCCCTCCTTCCACATAATCCGAACTTAGTGACATGCGGAGGAAAATTCAAGAGGTCAGAAAGACTTATTTATTCCAGTTAAGTCTACCCCGACTCTCTTGCAATTCCACATCCCATAACTCTCTAGATGCTAAGCCGAGGAAACTAGAATTGTGAAGCGACTGCTGAAAGGGGTGCCTGTTTCCAACCAACCATAGGCACAACCACTCCTTAACGGATTTACCGCTCACCACCCCCTAGCTAGACAAGGATCCTCTGAGAGAGACTCTTTCTTCTTTCTCAGCGACAGTCAGGGACAAAGGTTACTCTCCTCCTCTGATAGGATCTCGGCAACCAATTTTCTCTGTACCAAGCAAGGGGGTCGACAACGAGTACTTCCACAGCCACTCGTCAACCCCGTTTATCAGCTTTGACTGAAAATGCTGCCAACATCTTCTTTCACCCAGAATGAGCTTGTTTCTTAGTTCTCCATTGAACTAGAGAGTTGCAAGAAATCTTCCCTCTTCTTTAGATTGGTCTCTGCACTCTGCTTCTTCACAGATCACCTCTACCCATGAAATTACTTCCTTTCTTTTCTTCCTCAGCAAGGTTGTGTGGGTCTGAATCCTCAACTCATTGTTAGGTCTGGAATCCTTGTATATGGGTACCCTACCCCATCTCCTCATTAACTCTTGAGGAGGGATTTTCCAACTACGAGCCTGACTGGAAATTCATTTCTAGGTCAGAGGACTGTTCTGGGTCTAAGCAATTAATTCCGGTAAGGTACTGGTTTGGTGGGGGTCATCTCAACCATTTCTAGTTCCCCACACCCTTTCTCTGATAACATCATGGTCTATCTTGGAAAACCCCCCTCTCAACAGTTATGCAACACTATCCACATTTAATTAATAACAAAAATACATACATTACCTTTTATAACAAAAATGTTTATCAACCCATCACACACACATATTCAACTTTCCCATAGTCTTTTGGAAAGTTACAGTTATATTTACAAGATGGGGGAAACATGGGTATTACAGTGAAAACACCAGGTAATGATTTAATGCAAGTGATATTACTAACAATATCCCATCCACTTAGGAAATAAGACCTCAAACTTGCACTAGGTAACGATTTAATGTAAGTGATATTACCAACAATATCATAGCCACCCCAGCAATAAGACCTCAAATTTGACATCGAATATTATGTAAGAAAAAAATTGGTTTATTTTAATTACTATAATAAGTATTATTTTCATTTTCTTATGTTAAACATTGGAAACCAAAAGAAATTTAAAATTAAAGGCATAACTAATTGCAAGTCAACAAATAACTCATTCCAATAGTTCCCGACCTTTGGAAAGACCAATAATAAAAAATTATCTACAAAGAATAGTGTTGTATCCTTTTCGCCTCTTGGATGAGAAAAAGAGGGACACTTGAAAGTACAGAATATGAAAAAAGTTAGTGCAAGAGTTAGACACATCAAGCACAAGAGATAAATAAACAACTAAAGAAACAAAACTACAATGCATAAGGAAATTAGAACTAAAATTAATCAAACAATTGACCAATATTCATGCCACCAATGGAGATATTATATTAGTGGGCGAACACGAAAGAAAAAGGGGGACTTATGGATCCCCTCTTCTTCCAAGGGAGGGCTCTTGAGTCCCGTATGTGAGAACTCTTCTTACAAATAGAAAACTAGAAGGGAAATGGTGAAGAAATCCAAAGCGCATGGAGAGGAACTACAAGAGTGATTTGTTGGAAGGAGAGGGGAAACTATGGGACCCAAGCCTTTCTCCAAGTGTGGAAAAATAATAAAAACTGTATACAAATGAGGCGGGCATGCCCCATGCTCATGTCATGTAACTCAAATATGCAAGATAGTAACTGAAGCTGTATGATGATGTAGATAACTACAGCGGCCTCTGGGGCGGTTTGATAATGGCAGATGACAATTCTGATGGCGAAAATACTCTGAAAAGAGGTGATGACACCAGTAAGAAGTGTCGATGACTCGTAGGCATTGATGGCCCAAAACATTTTAGAGGTCTTCAACTAGTATAAAACAAATGCAATAGTCACAAAGTAAGACCCACCGTAACATGAGATTGTGTTGATGTCGAATGTTATGGCGGTCAATGACAATAGAGAGTAATGATGGTTCTCTCTGTGTCATCCGATACTCCTCATTGTCAAGGTAATGAGAGTCAACATATTGTCACCCTTCTGGAAACTGTGTTGATGTCGACAGAAAGGGAGACGCGACTCCAAGAAGAAATGGGATTCATGAAATCCACTGGATGACATCAGAAACTGATGAGAACATGGAAGAATTCAAGAGGTGGTGGGACTCAAGACTACCCTTGGTTGGGAATATATGTGAAGTATAAGTGGCAGCAACTGTGAAACTAAGTCTAGTGTCAGGGGGTCGACTATACATGGGTTAAATTGTGCCAGAGGCGTGACAAAGTGGAAACACTTAGAGATCAAAGGTATATGGACTGTGGGATACTTGGGGTTTATGGATGATGTCAAAAAGGGTAGGACGTAAGGAATGACCCAACCAAGGGTGACAGGGGTTGCTTTACTGGAAAATAAGGTCGCTAAAGGTGACAACAAAAAGCTATGTAAATGTTGGAAACAAAGACTTTATACAATTATCAAATAAATAAAGAATAAGGTGGGATAAGCGTACAGATACAAAAACATGTGCCCCAATGCAATATGGATTGGCCTATGAGGGCAAAATTTGTATGGAGAATTGGCAGAGGGTGGGGGTCCCATGGGTGGGTTTCTGTATGAGGTAAATGAATGGAGGGAAATTTGCAGATGGGAAAACTGATTTTGGATGAAAGTGGAAGGTTAGTGATACTGCGGTGGTGCAGTCAAATTAGAACCATAAGGAGATGTCCTGGGAGTCCATGGGGAAAGCTAGAAAAATGAGGTGAAGGAGTATGTGGTTGATTCTTGAGTATGCATAAGACTAAAGATACTCCCATCCCTAGGGGGTGAAAGCATCATGATTTTCAAAGTGCCAAAGGGGACTATGAATGGGACAAATCATGTAGGAGAGAGTGCTATTGATTGATAGTACTGAAATGTAGTGGAGGTGATAGTAATGGAGAGACAGATGTGAGGATCCTATAGGAAAAATTCGGAGGGTGTGACTAGGAGATGTAATTGATATTCAAAGGGAATGATTACATGCCGGTGTCGATCATATACCTAAAGGGGATGTGTGGAAGAATGATAACAAATTACCTTCACACATGAAAACTGAATACCTGACGTGAACAATATCTGAAGATAAAGAGCATATAACCATTATTCGATAATTTTGAACATGATCATGTGTACCTGGGCATGATGTGAGAAAAATGCTCCCCCAGGGTCAAGGATGGATGGTGACCTAGGAAAGGAGATTGTGTAGATGGTGGGATCCTGATCTCGTGGATGAAGACAAATCAAAAAATGGATGCTCTGAACTCCTGTAATTGAGCATGGAAGTTTGGAAAAAGGGACTATATATAGTTGTAGGGCCCACATTGCTACCTCATTTGTACCTACTGCCAAAGTGAGTTGACGAGAGGTTTTTAGAAGATATTTGGAGATTCTGTGAGTTCGATCTAGGTTAGTGATCTCAACCTCCTATATATTAGTTAGTGTTTCTTTTTTGGGCAGGGCTGTACGGATGGTCGTACGGTGGGATTTTGTGAAGGTGGCCCCCCTAGTGCATGGGCGATCAAAGGATATCCGCACTGGGGTGTGCGGCTGTAGAGAGGACAACCATGCATGGTGGCACATGAGTGATTAAAACAGGTGCACATTGGATGCATGCCTATTCACAGTACAACTTCGCACTAGTGCATAGCTGTGTAATGAACAAGTGCGCATGAGTGCGCACCTGTGGGTGATACAAGGGCGCATTGATGCACCTTTGTTTCTTCGTCAATTGCGCATTGATGCACCGCTGTGTAAAGAGAAGGCATGGATATGCGCGTGCTTTTGGGGGATGACATTCGTGCACATGAAGCAAAGCTAGGTGGTGTTTGGAAAAACTTGTCTTCTTTGAGTTTTTTCGTTCTATGAGTTGTGATGGTTGATCAAGTGTTGTTTGTGTGAATGTAGGTGATTAGCTTAAGATGCCAGTCCACTAGAGGGAGAGGGAATGGGTGCACCTTATGGAGGCAGTGAGGGATGATGATCTGAGTGTGTGGGGACCTTTGGCAGCCTGTGGGTTGCGAAAGTTCTTTGACTACTCACTGCTACGGGCAGAGGAGTACCTATTGCAGTTTTTGATTTCTATGTGGAGCACTGAATTATAGTGCTTCATTGTGCGAGAGGGAGCATCTAACATTCTCTGCGATGGAGGATGTATATTTTTTGATCAATCTCCCTTTTCGAGGAAGGGTTCTACCTACTGAGCCACAGTTGCCAGGGGAGGCACACTTGGAAAACTTGGCCCGAACGTACTGTTCAGAGGAGGATTTTATGTCAGGATTGGTTGTATGGATTGGGGCGATGGATGCATTGGTGCATCATTGCGTCACTACGATGATCATGAGGATCTATGGATCCTTATCTACTCAACAGATCAATGGTGGTCAACTGAGGATCATGCAGAGGGAATTGGGTGGAGAGAATGTTTCCTGGGGCTTGATGTTGCTCACCAAGATGATGGGGTAGCTCAACCGGTGTCGAGCCTCCGACTCATGTGAGTTTTCCTTTGGGTCGATATTGGTGGCATGGTTCTTGGAGAAGGTGCCCATGTTGCACCCTAGAGTTTTATTGGAGGTGACTGATGCATGGGAGCCACAATTGATGCAGTGGGCATCGATCTTGGTATGGCATGAGGGTGGGGAGGGGGGCCATTATTTTACATCCAAGATGGCACGTGTGTGGCATCATATGTGATAGATCATACTACAGCTCCCATATAGTGGGGTGGACTTCTAGCAAGACTCAGATATGGTTTTACCTTCTAGAGAGGAGTGGGACCATAGAGGTATGTTGATGTATTTTATGTTTCTCATGATTTTGATAGTATAGTATATGTTGTATGGATGTTGATGCTATTGTTTTTTTTTGTATGTGCAGATGTGGGGCCGCGAGGCCAAGAGGTGGAGTTTATTAGAGCTTCAGCTCATCGGGGGCTCGTGAGGCTGCCGCGGGGAGATCTGTGTGCAGGAGAGAGACGTCAGAGGGACGAGGTTGGTGAGAGGCCAACCGATGATGCGATAGCTGGCTGGAGATGCAGATTCAATGACCCTAGTGCAGGGCCGTCGAATGCACTGCAGGGAGAGGCTAGTAGGATTTTTGAGGATTTCCTCTACCGACTGGAGGTGGTGCTACAGGGAGTGCCCGAGGGCATGTGGAATCAGGTTCAGGATGAGGGAGTCTTGGAGAAGTGTGTGGTCCTTTTGACGGAGTTGCGGACCCTGATCCGTAGAGTAGCTGTAGCGGGAGCAATTATGACTGGGCAAATGCCCCCCGGACCTGGAGGTCCCCCAACTAGTGGGGCACCTCTGCCAGATAGAGGACTTGGTGGTGGTGCTATAGAGGCACCATGAGTGCTATTGGTTGGATGTTTTTGTATTTATATAGGCTTGCGAACCCATTTTTGTATAGGGTAGTGTGACACCTATTTTTCACCTATAGGGATGGGGGGGTCACCTGCCTATGGGCAATGTACATGTACTATTTTTTGTAAATGTTGATGGCACATTGATCGATATATAGATATACATTTTTTGGATCTTTGTGATTTTCAATTGTGATGATGTTTTGTGATGCTTTTTATGATGTATAACCTATATGTTGTGACAGACTTTTGATGAATTATGTATGTGTGATGATGTCTTAATGTGATAAATGCCAATCTAACAATAGGTTAGCCATATTATCTGCTATTTGATTGAATTGTCGTGGAATATGTGTAAATGTAATTGAATCAAAATGTCGATATAAGAGTCTAACTTGAAGGTATTTGCGAAAGAGGCAAGGATCACAGACGTGATACACATTGTTGAGTTGTAGAACAACTAGTTGGGAATGTAATAAGACACTTAGGTGACGAATATGGTGGTGACTAGACTCGGCAAGGAGGCAAATGACAACTGTGTTTTCGACTTGGTTATTGGTTGCTGAGCCCAAACATATGCCACTGGAGTGGAGAAGTTCATGTGAGGGCCGGGTATAGAGGGCCCAAGCGATCGGAGTGAGATTTTGTGTCCATCGGCTAGCTCCTTCAGTGTAACCGATGTGGTAGGCCGATGGAGAAAATATCTATCAATAACAAAAATGGTAGATAAGACATAAGGCAGGGATAAAAAAGAACATTAAAAACTCTTTAAAACGTGTACAAGAAAGAAAAATCCTAGTGTAGAATGACTACGCTTAGGCGTAAAATTTTCTTTTAGTACAACCCATTGATGGGTGCTTTGAGCGGGTAGCCTTTGGGAGAGGCCAGGATGTAAGCGCCTTTAGTGAGGCAGTGTTGGACGATGTAAGTTCCATTCCATAATGTCTTGAATTTTCCATGGCCGAGGGTATCATGAGTGATATCGTAGCCAAGGACGAGGCCTCCTTCGTTAAATGAGCGAAGGTTGACATGGCGGTCAAAGGTGGCCTTCGACCATTTTTTGGCTTCCTCATTGTTTTGTAATGAAGACCAATGGTATTTATCCAATGACTCTAAGTTTAGAAAGCACTGCTCCATTGGAGCAATGTCAGGTAATAGTTCGATAGCGGTGCACAATGTGGGAATTTCTCACTCAATGGGGAGAGTGGCTTTGACCCCATGGACAAGATAAAATGGTGTAAAACTAGTGGCAGTTTTAACTGCTGTGCCATAAGTCCATAGTGATGAAAACAACATATGGTTCCAATTGGTCTTAGGTTTGTTAACAGTGCGCTGCAACATGGTTTTGAGGACCTTGTTGACCGCCTCTACCTGTCCATTGGACTGAGGGTAGTATGGGGAGGCGAACTCATGGGAGAATCCTAGATTTGAGGAAAGTTCAATGAGTATCTCATTCTCAAAGTGTTTATCATGATCAAATACTAGCTGTAGTGGTACTTTGAAACGAGAAATGACGTGATTAAAGAAAAAACGCACTGCAGTGTCAGTAGTGTTGTTGAAGGTAGGCATGGCTTTGGCCCATTTGGTGAAGTAATCGACTACCATGACAATGTACCTATGTCCATTTCTATATGGAGGATTGAAAGTCATGAAGTCTATCCATTATTTGCAAAAGGGGTTGGCAGTGATGACGGGCTGTAGAAGAGAAGGTGGCACTCATGATTTGTTGGCATAAAGATGGCACTTGTCACATCGCTTCACATCGTAGATGCAGTCATGGAACAATGTGGGACAAAAGTAGCTTGCTCGAATGATTTTCTAGGTGGTGGACATCCCTAAGAGGTGGCCTCCGCAGGTGCCACTATGGAAATCATTTAATACTCTATTGGCTTCGTCGATGGTCAAACATCGATGGAGTATGGTGTCAACCCCACATTGATATAGGATGTCGTCGATAAGGATATATCGAGGGGCCTGATGGCGAATGAGTCGATGATCGTCTCTGGAGAGGTGAGACCCAAACTTCTATGTCTGAAGATAGATGAGAAGGTCTCCATACCAGGGGTCATCCGAGGGGATGTAGAAGAGGTGTTCATCGGGAAAGTCTGTATTGACGATCGAACTAGCAGAATCTAAGGGAAATTCTGTGATGAGTTAGGCGAGGACGAGTGCTTTTTTTCTTTTGGGAGTTGAAAAATGTAGGTCGTACTCCTGAAGGATGATGATCCATTGGGAAAATTTTCCATTGATTACCGACGACTAAGCAAGTACTGCATGGGGTTGGAGTCTACCACGACTTTGGTAGTGCGAAGAAGGATGTAATGACACAGTTTTTAGACTGCGAGGACAACTGCAAGGGTGAGTTTCTCTTCATGATTGTACTTCAGGGGAGGTCCTGAAAGGTTTTTATTGATGTAGTAAATTACATGCTCATGACCATCATCCCCTAGTTGGATGAGAACTTCTGCTACTGATATGGCTAAGGTTGACAAGTAGAGGATATAATCGCAATCATAGTCGGGTGGAATAATCAAAGGGGTGTTGGAGAGAACTAATTTTAAATCATCAAAAGAGGTTTGGTCATGTTCATCCCATCGAAATGGGATATCATGACGCAGTAGGTGAAGGAAACCATGCATGCAAGTGGCGTAATCCGGGACAAAGATTCGTAAAAAGTTGGCTTGGCCTTGTAGTCTCTGCAGTTGGCATAAATTCTGAGGTGGTGGAATGTATGTGATGGCTTGGACCTTGAGGGGGTATACTGTGATGCCGTGTTGGGAAATGATGAACCCAAGGAGGCGTCCAACAGTGATGCAAAATACACATTTGAGGGGGTTCAAGTGGATGTTATACTGGTGAAACCGTTGAAAGAAAGCTCATAAGTCATTGAGGTTTTGAGTTTGTTTCTTGGATTGAGTAGTGAGGTTGTCCAAGTAAGCGAGGATGATGCAAGCACGATCATGGAAAACATAGGTCATGGCTCGTTGGAACATCGCACCGACGTTCTTGAGCCCAAAAGGAATGACACGGTATGCAAAAGTACCCCACGGGGTAGTAAATGCAGTTTTATATTGATCTATTGGGTGGATCTGTATTTGATTGTAGCCATAGAATCCATCCATGAAAGACAAGGCCACATGACCGAAATAGTCATCGATAATTTGGTCGATAAAAGGCGTAGGGAAGTTGTCTTTGGGACAAGCGTGGTTGAGGTTGCAAAATTCGGTGCAGACGCGAATGGTGCCCTATTTTTTGTTGACAGGGACGGGGTTGGAAACCCATGACGTGTATGCGATGGGGTATATGAACCCAAAAGCACGTAGTTTTTCAATTTCGGCTTTGAAGGCCGCTTCTTTGGATGGGTGCAATGGGAGTTTCTTTTGACGTACAGGGGTTATATCAGGCCATTTGTCGATACGATGTTTGACAATAGAAGGATCAAGGCTGGGCATCTCCGTGTATGACCTGGCAAAAATGTCCCGGTATTCTTGGAAGAGAGATTTTTAAGATGTGAGTTCTTCAGGGGAACATGCAACGCCAATGGTGATTTCCTCTATGATTCCTGGTTTAATGGAAATGTCAATTTTGATAGTGGAGGAAATGTTGGCCATGTTGCCTTATTCAAAAGCATCGGGGGCAGGGATAGGGTTGTTGAACCAGTCTATATGCCTCGATGGAATAAAATTCTTGGTTTGAATTGCGTATATGGAGTCTTGGCTAGGAGGGTCAAAGGCTTCTTGTGAGAGAAAGAGAGCTCTATGATGAAGTACATTCCATGGGAAATCGGGGGTAGTTAGTTCTTCCAAGATATCTTCGTTGTAGTGAAAAATGTGAGAATATAGGGGGTCTGGGGAAGTAACGTTTGTGACTGTCACCGTGTGAATGTCTTCAGGTGGTGAAGATGTAGAGGAGGTGGTGCAACTAGGTTGTGACGGTTCGCTAGACATCAACCAAATTTTGAGATGTTGTGGGTTAAAAATTGTGTTTGGGCATAAGATTTCCGTGGGGAAATGAACCGGAGAGTTGGGGGGATTTGGGGGTAAATCCTCATATAGGCTATCCATGAACCATGGAGGAGTTGGAAGTGCCTCAGGCTCAGGAGAGATAATATGAACAATATCTAGATATGGAGTAGGGGTAATCACTAGTATCACTGAAAGTGGGGTGGTTGAAGGATTTTGAATAAGGGCCATTTGATGATGCCTGTATTCAATGATCGTATGACATTGGTATGTGAAATGATCAAGTGATTCAAAAAGAGAGCAAGTGCACCTCATCCGTTTTTTGAGTGAGGTCATGACATAACGAATGTCAGTGACATGAGTACTTGATGATGTGGATGGAGGGGGTTCTTGCTGAAAGCTTTGGTGTACTATGGTTAGCGTCTGTCGAAACTGAGGTAGCGTAGGGAAATGATGGGTGTAATGGCCATACTATGAACATATGGAACATGCGAATTTGGTTCATATCCCTTTGTTACCTGTAGTAGGGGACGTGGTGGTAGTACTAGGTGTTCTTGGTGAAGCGATGAGCGATGTGGTCACTCGAGGGAGTTGGATCATATTGTGTAACTCGGGGAAAGAGGGACATCTATTTGTGGGGTGTCCTTCTTTCTCGCATAGTGCGCAAGGAGGATGAACGTGGGGGGGTAGTGGAGTGGTGGGATATTTATTCTTTCGTCTACCCCTAGCTGCAGTGGTGGTGCTAGCAAGTGGGGGTGAGGGTGGTGCGGTTGGAGTTAGTATTGGAATCTGCATCAGGATTCCTTCTGTTTAGGGAGGGAGGGATGGATGAGGGACCATCACGAGTGGATGTAGATACCATACCAGAATGGAAAGAACCATGTTAGGAAGGGTAAGTGTTGCGGCTACTTGGAAAGATTATACACCCGGTGGGGGGTAGAAGAAGGGCATTTGAGTGATGGCTTGGGGGATGGTCTCCCAAAATCAGGATTTTCCTTTGGGGAAGGGTGAAATCAGTGGTAAATGGTGTCGTAGAGTTCTCAAGGGGTTCCTGAGGTAGGATTTCTATGACTAGTGGGACGTCATGGAGTGAAGAAGCCTCGATGGGAGGAATGTTATCTCCAGTTTCCATTCTATCAGAAGATATGACACACACTTGTGCTGAGGGATGTATGAGTGATGGTGCTCCATGTTATGTCCCTAGCAAGGATGGGTCCTTGAAAATTCTGGGGCCCATCTCTATGAGTGGGTAGGGATCAGAATTAGTGTGGACAAGGGGTAGGATGTTATCGATGTTGGAGGGAGGGTTGGGCTCGTAATGTGAAACTTGGTCGATGGTGATGATCTTCTCGTTGTGGGGGAACATCATCGTTTGAAACACAGAAGAGGCAAAAGCCTTCATAGCGTACATGTATCTACGTCCAAAGAAGGTGTTGTAATCGAGCGAGACATCGATAACCTCAATGTATATAAGTATGGTTTTTCTCTCGAGTTCAACAGGGACATTTTGAAAGAGCCCTTCAAGAGAAGATGGTCGTCCATCATAATCTCTCAAAGTGATGGTGGATGGTATTAGCTCAGGGGAGCCAAGTTTCTGCCATATGGTTTTGGACATGATGCATGTGGATGCACCTTCATCAATGATGCATTGATGAACTATGATGTTCTGAATTTTGAATGTTATCTAGAAAGCTAACAAAGCAGGGAGACGGGGTTCCCCACAATCTAGATCAAAAGTGATGAGTCTAGTATCAGTGGGGTCGACTGCCCCCAAGGAGGAAAGAAATGATTTTCATTGAGTGGGATAGGTTTGGAGGACTTCCAAGACTGACATGGCTGCAGGAGATTACACCAAGTCATCGACCAGACTGTAATTGTGTGCCACCCTAGCCCAAGGGTTGTTGAAATTTCATTGTAATGGGATGCGAGGAAGACGAAGGGGTGGTTCAGTGCTAGGGTGTGGAATCATCAAAGGTTGTCCAACTGTAACTGAAACTTCTTCCGAAGTTGTGGGAGTAGATTCAGGGGGTGTGCTATATTGATGACTGCGCATTTGTAGAAGAATTTCTTCTTTGCTAGTGAGGAGGATAGTGCGATCTGTCGGATTCCTAGGGTTTTGATACTGTCCCATATGTGGCGGGGCAGGGTGTATTTCTTGCTAGGTATTCATCATGCCTTGATTTGGAATAGAGTTTTGCAACACCGATGGGGGTGTTTTTTGCAAATACTTTTGTGGGGCCTGTTAAGGGGTAGGTGGCACTGGAGGACGTGGCGCATTCATGGAATCTTTCATCCATTTGAAGTCAGAGATTTGGGGGCAATGGTGAGTATAATGACCATGCTCACCATAGAGGGCACAAGGGAAGTTCATCTGGAGTTTGTTGTTGTTCCTCCCTTGGCGTTTGTTTTGATTTCTCCCTTGGGGGTTCTAGTTCCCCTGATTTTGGTTGCCCCCAACAGGTTGGTTCTATTGGGGGTTGTTTCCCCCTGGTCCTGAATTATTATTGTTTCATTTTTTTCCTTTATTTATGGCATTATTATACTGATGGGCCAGAGTTTCCATATTTAGTTGTTCAAAATTTTGAAATTGTTGAATGGGATAGGGATGAAAAAAGTTAACCCCAGCATGTGGTTTTCCTTGTGGTGGAGCCATGGGATGTGGAGGGCCAAGAAATGGAAAATACAGATAATTTTTTTGGCATTGATCCATAGGGTACATAGGAAGGCGTAGTGCTTTCACTAGTGCTCAGGGTGTAAGCTGAGGTAGAGGGGGTACTAGAACTTGGTTGAACTGTCGGGCACATCATGGGTGGCGACGCGGGTCCACTCATGGGTGGGGGGGAACAACCGGGTATGGATGTTGATAAGGGGGGGGAGGGAAATAAGGAGGTCTTCCATACATCGATGGATATTGGGGTGTACCGTACATAGGTGGTGGTTGGGTGTATATATTGTGGTGTGTTGTGGTACCAACCAATCCATTCGCTGAGTGAGACATCCCAGGTTTGTCTTGGCCAAATGGTATGGGTCTAGAGGCATCAGGTAGTACTGTGTATAAGTATCCTGACTGTGCATAAATGAGGTCGTACCGTTGAGCCTTTCTGATGGATTCTTCTTCAGTTTGGGGGAAGGTGGAGGCCACATCTTTGGCAAGCAGAGAGACGACTAATCTGAGAAACCAATCGAGGCATTATTCTTTGGTGGTTTCTTATTTACATAGACTACATCACCGATGCCATTCGTGAATGTGGTCAGCGATATGTGTGGCTAAGGATTGTTTAAACTCAGAGATCAATTCTAGACCATTGTCGTGGTGAATTGGTAGTTGAAAGAAGGTAAAAAATGTTTTGGCCAATGATTCAAAAGTCACATGGGACCCTGATTTTTCGTCTACATACCATTTGGCTGATGGGCCTGTGAGTGTGCACTGAAATAGATTTAATAAGATCGATTCATCCATGATGCTGTTTGAAGAGAACCATAAGTGGAAAGTCATGACATGGTTGGAAGGATCTTCTCCTGCCTTTCCTTCAAACTTGGGAATGTCTAAAGATAACTTGTTCAACATTGCAGGCCATGTGGGGTCATGCAATATAGGATCGTTGGTGAGCTTACTCAAATCTGGTATGTTGAGGGAAGCCAAGTATGGCATTTGGAGTGGTGGTGGAGGATTAGTTCCATCCATGGTGTGAGTGGTTTGTGTCCTAACCCGTGATGGGGGTTAGGTGGAGTTGTACTTCCCCTTTGGGAAGAAGTTTCCCCCCCACTTCAATGTAAAGGATATCTAGTGGAGGGTTGACCTTGAAAACTGGACCCAAGTAAAGTGGAACCAAGTAAAGTTGATCACAAAACAGTATCACTCACAGGGGTGTGAGAGGTTTGTGCCGATGAGTTGGTGAGACTAGGAACTCCTCCTAGAAGAGGAGGGAGATTCTACAAGCATCTGGAACAACGAGGATTCTGTGAGTCCCCTATGATGTCTGACTAATAAAGTGACTGTGTGCGAATGGTGATGAGAGAAATAAAATGAACAAGAGTTTTTGTATAATTTTGGACCTTCACAATATATCTCACAATCGTATGTAATCACAAGGAAATCATACATAAATCAATTGAAAATAAGCATACATGTGGGTAGGTGGATTTTGTCCACGTGGGAGAACAAAGAAAACAAATTCTAGTGTCCTAAAAGTATGTAACGTCCTTCCTCTCAAATAACACTGGACCTTCCAATAGCACTCAATAGTGGGGTCTGAATCCACTGGAAGAGGAACTAGTGAAGGATGAAACAATCAGTTATAATGAGGGGTAGAGGGTGCATATCCCAAAAGAGCTGGTGATATTTCTCAATAGCCACACAAAACATGATCAAGGTGAAATTGTAGCCCACAATTGCCACCTGGGTAGATGTCCTAAAATTTGGCCACTAGGTACCTCGGTCAAAGTGCGACATTTAGATATTCGGCCTCAGAAATGGGTCACAGGATGGATCCCTTCCAAGAGGTGGGTGCCTCAAGGGGAGACGCATAGAACAACTGGACCTCGGCCTTCAACCCTTCACAAGTATCTCCTTGCCTTATGGTGTAGGAACACTTGACTTGGAGGATTTTAAAGTTCCCTATTTGTCATCTTCTAGTGTTTGAAGATGTGAGAACCAAATAATGGGGAGTTATTTGGATGCGTATCCCCAATATCCTACCTAGACTAAAAAAATTCTTTTGGCACCTCCTATGCAGAAAAAATTAGTGAGTTTTTAGAAAAAAATTAGATGGGTTTGTTTGAGAAATTGGGGGTGTGAACCAATCTTGTTTGAATTAAGTGGGAGTGGATAATTCCTTCAAGAAAAAGTGGGACATTTCGGAATCCTTCTGGAGGAAACCTACTTCAACCTCCACAATTTGAGATGAAATTATGTGCGTGAGTAGTGAATTTGTGTGCGAGCAAGTGATAAAATGTGCCAAATTTTTAATAAGTTAGGTGTCATCTTGTAGCATGTGGAATTCATGTGGTCCTTTACAAGTCTTGATTACCTATCTTACTATATGCCTTGGTACAACCTTGCAGAATTTTAAAGTCCCTAAAGAACTAGCATGTGCACATATGGGTCCTTACTAATTCTTTAAACTTCCTAATGTGATTAAATCTAAGAAATCTTCAAAAACTATCCTATATTGAAAGCATGTGGGCATGTATGGGCCCGTTACAATAATCTTTAAACTCCCCTAGTGATGTAAACTAAGAAAGTAGCTTCAAAGACTATCTAACTTTGCAACATGTGGGCATGTATGGGCCCTTACAAATTTAACATGTTTTGAAAAGAAACTAAGAGGGGCCCTAGGGGGGCTTTGTCCTCTCCTAAAGTTTTTTTTTTTAAGGGAGATGAAATCTTCCCTCAATCATTTTTGTTATTCTCAATATCGCTCTATGGTGCAAGAGAAGAGCATACTCAATGATTGAAGTTTGATTTATGGTCCCAATGCAAGTGTTTATATATGTGATAGTGAATGATTCCAACTTAACATTTACAATCAAAACAAGCCATCCATGTGGAAAAATGAAAGCAAAAGAGGAGAAGAATATGGTTTTTAACCTCCTAAGTGCCTATGTTTTGACTAACCCTTCATGTGGAGAGGGAATATAAGTGTGGTGCATATTACAATTTGCATAGAATCAATATTTAGAAGGCTACGGGCCTTCACAATATCACAAAAAACCCTTACAATGTTGGATTTCTAGTCAAATGCGCGGGTCACAGAGTAGACAGAGGTGCATGTGGCGCCAATGCGCAGAGAAACAATGACCTGTTGGTGCACTGTGCAAAAAATTCATTGGGAAACACAGTGTTGTTGGTGCAGATGCTTTGAATACGTGCCTATGGGCTGAAAAACCTGCGCACGTCTGATACGCGTTTGCGAAGAAAATTATAAATAAAATTCTCTTATTCCAAATCCGAATTCAACTCTTTGTAGGTAGGCTTGGGCCAGTTATGATCCCTGCAAGGTAAATAGATTAAAAATAAGTGCTCAAACAACCCAAATAGGGAGGAAATTGATACCTTTCCCCAGTATGGTCCCCAATCTGTTGTATCCTTTTTGCCACTTGGATGAGCAAAAGAGGGACACTTGCAAGTCTAATTGGGTCAAATGAACATGACAGAAGTTAGTGCAAGAGTTAGACACATCAATCACAAGAGATAAATAAACAACTAAGCTAATAACAACTAAAGAAACACAACTACAATGCATAAGGAAATTAAAACCAAAATTAATCAAACAATTGACCAATATTCATGCCACCAATGGAGAGATTATATTAGTGGGTGAACACCAGAGAAAAAGGGGGACTTATGGATCCCCTCTTCTTCCAAGGGAGGGCTCTTGAGTCCCCTATGTGAGAGCTCTTCTTACAAATAGAAAACTAGAAGGGAAATGGTGAAGAAATCCAAATCTCATTCCCTCAAGAGGTGAGGTGAATGGCTCAATGAAATGATGTTAGTATGCTCCAAGAAGGAAAGAGGTTCCTTGTAGGAGAATAGAGACAGCATAACAATACAAATAGATTCTTGAGTTCATAGTGCACCCATGGCCTCTTTTTATATAAAATATTTGAGGCATTATCCAACCGGTCTTGAGTGTGAACAAGGGGCCCTTTAGGGCACCCTTAGGTATTTGAACAGCCCCCCACTCAGATTCATCTCGGATTTGAGGGTCAAATAAACTTGGGATATGAACCAGAAGTGGGTGAGGGGCCAACAAGAGCCATAAATGCCGCTTTCTCAGGTGTGCATGGATTTTTGCGTACACAGCCGCGCGTCAGGTGCATGTGCGCTTTTCTGACGTTTCTGACTTGCGCATGTGCGCGCACTTCCTGTAGTGCTTTTGCGCATGTTAATTTTTTAACCAATTGTATAGTTTGTGCCCTTTGGAAATGCATTTTTGGGTATATGATTGAACTAATAGGTGTTTGGAGATGTTGGATTCCTGTAACCATTTGCAGACGAAATTTCAGGGATAACAAATAGGTTGACTAATTTGAAATTGATCAAGGTCACATCAAATATGTCTACATTCAGTATTTTTGTAAATATTTTCATGACACTACATCACTAGGTGGGTATTTTTTAGCATTTGTAGATGACACGTATTGCATGAAATGACCTTTGCTCATCACTGAATAATATTCACCATAAAATAATATACATAAATAAAGTTTCACATTAATTAATAAAAAAAATAATTATGACTAAGACGAACAAATAAAGTGTGAGGTCTTACCCATTTCATACCTTCAACTTGAAACTGCTTATTTTTACAACATTATAATGAGCATTTCTCCATTTTTCAATTGTGACAACATTGTGGATTCTCTTTATTTAAAGAATGTTCAATACATCACCATACTAGCCTCTATTTTGTGTCCACTGAGGTTCTAAGGGATTTCCATTGTAGAATATCAGAAGAATTATTGACCTTGAATCCAACATCAATAGTAGTCCATTCAAACACCAACTTGATTCAATGTATGCAAGAGATAACATTGCTACATGTACGAATCTTGTTCGAATAGTCCCTTTGATTTGAGAAGTTATCTTTTCAATCTTTTTCAATTACTCAGTGCCTATAAAGATTTACAATCCTTATGAAACAAGGTGATGGTATTGATGGTTGTTTAAGGTTTTCTTAATGTCGGGACCATGATGAATACATCATACATTATAGTAGAAGTGATTTTCAAAAAAATTCAATGCTTGTTTTACAATTTGATTGACTAGCATTCCCTCATCACTTATTGGAGATAATGAACACCACCCAATATTTATTTTCTTAAGTTCTATAGTCTATGTTGAGGGTGCCACTTGGTCTCCCATGGTTTGATATATTCTCACCTATATGAGAATATTCTCCCCTAAACAAGGGTGCCACCTCTTCTTCAATCATTACTCAATTGTACAACAATTAGACCAATGGAGTCAAGTCTTGCATGGAAACCTTGGAATCATCACCAGGAGGGCCCACTTCATATGAATGAGGCTAGGAGAGCACACCACATGCACATGCATGAGGTTATCTCCACTCCAGTTTTATAAACTAGTTAAATGTTGACTACATGGCCAATTAACTAGGACTAAGTGGCAGTTCACTCAGGTTTCTGTTTGTGCATGTCCACATCATCTATAAAATCACTACTATGGTGCACTAGTTTTTCATGTAGATTATATCACATTTAATTTTTCCATTCATTCATTGCGGAATACAATCCTCTTCATTATCTCTTCATATTCTTATCTCAAAAATTTGCAATAGTTGTTGTTTCTTGTTGCATGCTAGATTCTATGTGCAGTTTCTACACCAATTTCACATGGTATCATAGCACATGTTCTTGCAAGAAGGTGCAAAAAATCTTTCATCGATAATGATTCTAACCCCATACAACTATTTTGAATGGAAACCAAAATTTATTCTTCTTCTCCAGAGCAAAGGATTGTATGGAATCACTATGGAAACCAAAGAGGATGTTAGGGACCTAACCCCTCACGTAGGTAGAATAATATATTCTGATGTAATAAAGGTAAATATTAATAAGGCCTAGCAATAAGGAAGAATAAGTTGAATGTAAGAAGACCTAATAGAAGCTTCTGCTTCTAGAAGGATCTTCCTCTAGATGGTTCTTTTGATAGACATATTTAGTATAAATAGGATTCGAGGGCATGATAACTTTTGCCTTGGATATTATTGTAATAGATCTCTGCTCGACTGAAGGTTCCCCCTCGAAGAGGCAAGTAAACTTTGCTCTCAGTAATCTAAGTGGTCTTTCTGGTGTTATTCTAGTATCATGTCGGTATTATTGTGGTGTTGTTCTGGTTATATTGTTGTTCATCTGCCCTTTCTATCATTTTATTTCTGTTCTGCATACTTTTTATATTTGGAATATTACAAGTGGTATCAGATCACTTTCCTCGGAAGAAAATTGTGGGTTAATTTTTTTTTAGGGTAGAGACATATTCCGGCGTCTTTAAGCTACAAAGATATGTCGTTACGCGCATAAACCCGTGGTCGTGGATTCATACACGCAGGAAATACAAGTTTTACTTAAGCGCACATCTATTGGAAACCCTTGTAACCCCTGTTGGTACCCCTTCGAGTGGTAGCGCATCAGACAACACCTATATACAAATTGGCCTAGATTTCCTGAAGACCTCTTTAGATAAACTGATCGATCGCCTGACTTTTATAGTGCCATCGAGAACAACACTTGGGAAAATACTCTCTAGTATTTGGGTAGTCGGGTAGTATGTCTAAGGGCACAGTCTAGCCTCCTTAGTTGGTGCCCTGAGATATTGGGCCGAGTACTAATGTTGGACCCCAAACGTATATTAGAGAGCTATAGCATAGGGAAAACCCTTTTCTATAGAACCCTTGAATACCTAACCTTTGGGGATGGAAACAAAAAACAAAACAGACAACATCTATTTTTGCGCAACTGTGTCTCATGCATTCGAGTTGCCAAATCACTACACATTTCTTCCTGATTAAGCATTTGGGCATTTCATCACTGAAGTATTCTTCAGACCAGAGTATAACTCCATAGGTGTAGAAAAAAAAAAGTCTGGATTTTGTTGCACCATTATTTGAGACCTATTCCATTGGATTTATCTCTTTTCCCTTATCACATTCATACCTATCATTTTTCAACATTTTTTTTGACCCCACCCACCCCTTTTCGGTTCCCTCGTCATCATGGCCCATACCCGTTGCCAAGACTTGGAATCCCACTTCAATACCTTGCAATATAATTTCACAGAGACCCGACAAGAAGTGAGACAACTTAATGCCAATACTTCCACCATCAATAAAAACATGCATTCCTCCATCGTCGCCTCAATCAAGGAAATAAAAGAAGACCTCAAACAAGACATTACTACCCAGCTTGAATCTATCGCTTCAATGATCTGCACCAAGCTCCATATCCCTGCAAATCCCCCTTTATCTGATCCACCTTTGCATACCAAAGATGAAACTTCCTCTCATTCCCATAATTTTCATCCCCATCACTTTTAGCGTGACCTACGCCTTCTGCGTGTGGATGTGACCAAATTTGAAAGCTCAGATCCCACTGGTTGGGTAACTCAGATGGAACATTATTTCTCTTTTCACGACATTACATATGATTTGGCCAAACTCCGGTATGGTGTTCTCCATCTAAATCAAGAATGTTGCTAATGGTGGAAATGGAGAAAAGATACCACTCAAGGGTATGTTGATTGGACACACTTTGTGGCAGATATTTATGAACGCTTTGACACTGACACCAAACATTTAGGCCGTTTGAAAAATTTGAAACAATCTGGAACAGTGGAAGAATTTATAGCTTCTTTTGAGCGACTGGATTTTCGTACAGAGGGCATGTCTGATGCTTTTTTCTGAGAATGTTTTATCAGTGGCCTCAAGGACGAGATTCATGCCCATGTCATCATGGCTCAAGCTCAGAGTTGGGTGGAGGCTACTAAAAGAGCTAAGGAAGCACAACAGGTTGTCTCTTCTCAAAAACAAAAACCATCCTTTATTCCTCACACTAAAACAGTAAATCCCACTCCTCCTTCTACTCCACTAAAGATCCAAAAATTGACCAGGACCAAAATGGATGAACGCCAACTCAAAGGCCTTTGTTATAATTGTGATGACAAATATTTTTCGGGACACAAGTTTAAGGAAAAAAATATTTTTATGGCCATCTCGGAGGATGTTTCAGAAGAGGATGTTGAAGCTCCCCTTGTGTCTATGTCACCTGAACCCACTGACATAACCCCTCCCTTAGACCCTTCCGAAGTAGAACCGATCATTTTCCTAAATGCTCTCACTGGCTTCTCTGCTCCCCAAAGCCTCAAGCTAATTGGTTACATCAAGCATAGGAAGGTCATCATTCTTGTTGATAGTGGAAGCACCCATAATTTTATTCATCACCGCATTGCCCAAGAAACTCATTGCTATATCCATGCATTCAATAATTTCCAAATCATGATTTCCAATGGCGGCTCCATGAAATGTCAAGGGCATTGTGAAAATGCGTGTCTCCAAATTGGTGACTACCGCCTGAAATCTTATATGTTTTCTATCGACATGGGCGATTGTGACATTGTATTGGGTGCAGACTGGCTAAGGACTTTGGGTCCCATTCTCATGGATTTTAAGGAATTAACCATGCAATTTGACCAGGAGGGCCAACAATATAAGTTCCAAGGAATCCCCTGAGATCATTAGTTCCCATCGCATGGAAAAACTGCTCAAAAAGGCCATTCTGGCATTATTGCCCAACTCCATGCCATAAAAGAAACTGAGACACCCTCTATGCCGTAGGACCTCCAATCCATCCTCTCTAAACATCAAGTGGTATTTTCCACTCCCCAGGGACTCCCTCCTTCCGGTGGTGTTCATGATCATTC
>JZKD02S1662812.1:50230-88712 GCA_000966675.3 Picea glauca
TCCCTCCAAAGTGACTTTCATTTTATTAATTATTAATTAATTAATTAAATCACTTTAATTAATTAATTAACCTTTTTACCTTTGAAAAGCACCTTATCTCTCCTTGTGGCTTCCTTGGCCATTGAAAGTCACTTCTCACCATACTATCCTGTAGTGTTGCTCCTCTCGATTCCAATGAGCTATTACATTGAGAGGTTCCTCCAAGTATTGTGCCCAAAATGACCTCTTTAGTGAATTTAATTGACTTATAGCTTAAAATATTCAAAATCATGGAAATCGTTGGAATGCAACGAAACCAGAGCCAATCTGTGTGGAATGATGTAATAGGATGAGCAATGTAAGTTGAACCCAACATATCCCTCAATAGTCACTGTTCTCGCTATAAAATCCATCTCGCTGCTCTGGTCATCATAATACCCTGAAATGTATTGATGTCCCAAAGTGGGGACATTACATACCCACATGACTCCTTTTGAAGCAGTATATGGACAAAATCCACCTTCAGTTCTCTCATATTTACCTGGTGTCTCGAAGGTCCAGGAAGTTGACCAAACGCTTATAGTTTGAGAGGCTATTCTGCATACCCTCAAAGAGGATTTGGTTATGGCCCAGAAATGCATGAAGCAACAAGAAGATCAAGGTCACTCTGAACATCAATTTGCAGAAGGGGATCAGGTGTTTCTTCGACTGCAACCTTACAAGAAAAATTCTCTCAAGGCCGACCATTGTCAAAAGCTAGCGCCCAAATTTTATGGTCCTTATATCATTCTCAAGCGTGTGTGACAAGTGGCCTATCAGTTATCTTTTCCCTGTCATTCTAAGCTACATCTTGTTTTTCATGTTTCATGCTTAAAGAAGGTGATTGGAACTAAGTGCCAAAATCAAACCAACCTTCCCGAGTTGGATGAAGAAGGCTCCATTTAGCTACAACCACAAGCAGTTTTGGACCAGCGTGACCGTCGCCTGCATCAGCGAACCATCAAGGAAGTGTTAGTCAAATGGAAAGATATAACTCCATTAGATTCCACTTGGGAACAAACTACCATTCTGCAACAATTTCCACATCTCAAGCCTTGAGGACAAGGCTATTTTTAAGGGGGAGGACATGTTAGGTACCTAACCCCTCACGTAAGTAGAATAATATATTTCGATGTAATAAAGGTCAATATTAATAAAGCCTAGAAATAAGGGAAGAATAAGTCAAATGTAAGAAGACCTAATAGAAGCTTCTGCTTCTAGAAGGATCTTCCTCTAGATAGTTCTTTTGATAGACATATTTAGTATAAATAGGAGTCGAGGGTATGAGAACTTTTACCTTGGATATTATTGTAATAGAGCTCTGCTCAACTAGATGTTGTCCCCTCAAAGAGGCAAGTGAACATTTCTCTCAGTAATCGAAGCGCTCTTTCTGGTGTTATTCTGGTATCATTTCAGTATTATTGTGGTGTTTTTCTGGTTATATTGTTGTTCACCTGCCATTTCTATCATTTTATTTATGTTCTGCATACTTTTTATATCTAGAATATTACATAGGAACCAAATTGCATCATTGAAAAATCCAAATATTTTAATTGAATGAACGAATCTTTTTGACTTCTCTACTTGTCTATTTCTCTTGAATTACTATTCCATGTTGAATCATATACAACTCTAAACAATGATTGGACCACTCTAGAGGGCCTCTTTGGAGAGCAAGATGAAATCCGTGGTGATTATATTGTATAGAATGGGTTAATCTCACTAAATCCAAGCAATTATGAGAACCTTCAAGACTTCTTCAGAAGGTTCAAAGCATTTCTACTTCAACTCAAAGGATGTGGAATAGATAATTCAATGCAAGGAGATACACTAATCCTTGCCATTCTTTCGAAGCTGGGTCCAATGTACTCGGTCATTGTCTCTACATTTCATACTTCAAAGCTTACATGGAGTGATAAATGGAAAATCCCTACTGTGGATGCATTCATTAAATCTCTCATACATGAACAAGACAAGCTTATAAAAATGGGTGTTCTCAAGAATTTGAAAGTCCATGCACTTTTTGTACATGAAAGAAACAAGTTAAACACCAAATCTAAGCATAAATCAAAGGGAAAGAAGGAACCTAATAAAAAAAAGGGAGGAAACTTCAAACCTTTTGAGAAGTCTTCCAACTCCCAAGAAGGAAATTCAAACAAGGAAAAATCCAAATGTAGCTATTTCAACTGAGGATATCATCGAGAAATCTCATGCATGAAGAAAAATATATATCTAAGAAAAACAACCTTGGAGATTGCATACTGGAAAATGCTAAGAAAAATCCTAGAGACAAGTCGCTAGAAGATCGAGGTAATGCACATGCATCGATAGATATCTCTTCCTCACCCAATGTATGGATCTTAGATTCTAGTGCGTCAAATTATATGGCTTCCATGAAAGATTTTTTTTCCTTTTTGAAACCTTTCACAGGTCCTCTCATCTTGATGGGAGATGACACCCTTGTAAAAGTTTGTGGACAAGGAAGAGTATATCTAGACAATGGAAGTTTCAATAATGTATTGCATATTCCAAAACTATCCATAAATATAATCTCGATCTATCAAATAACTCACTCTGACACAATAAAGAGGGTTGAATTCACCTCAAATTCAGTGACCATCTCTGAGATAGAAGATGGCTCCAAATTTTTCATTGGAGATGGCAATCACCATTCAAGGTTGTATACATTTTCACATTTTGTTCCTAAATTTGATTATGTTATGCTACTAACACATGAAAATGATGAAAGTATATTATAGCATGCAAGTTTTGGTCATTTGAATTTCAAGTACTTGCAGTAGTTGAGCAAGCAAGGAATGGTAACTAGTCTACAAAACATCAAATTCGCATATGGACTCTATCAATGTTGGATACTTGGAAAACACCCTGAAGAAAAGTTCGAGAAAGGAAAAGCATGGAGAACATACTCCATTATCGAGCTCATGCACAATGATGTATATGGTCCTTTCCCACATCCATCAATAAGTAAAGAAATATATGTCCTTACATTCATTGATGACTGGTCCAGATTCACATCGATCTACTTTCTAAAATTCAAATATAAAGTCTTTGCATGCCTCAAATATTTCAAGGAACTTGAAAAAATGCTTAGCCTATACAAGTTAATGCAAAGGTAAATACCTATTGGCCTAAAAGCTTGGTGTATATACCTATTGGCCTAAAAGATTTCCTATGCAAGTTAATGCAAAGGTAAATAGTTGCAATACATTTTCACTGTAGGCATGGGTAAAATTCTTGGTGCATGAGGATATGTTGGAATGAATATGGTAAATATTGAACATGCATATAACATGCATATAGGCTTATTATAGTCCGTGATTAGATATAAAATGCAGTATGGTCATAGATCATATGTCTAGTGATGATCTGATAATAACAACCTAAGTAAATGGTTGATGATGATGTTTGCATATAACCATATGAGGTTAAATTTGTAATAGATCAATGAAGGAGCTGATCCAGTTTATGGTAGAGAAATGCTTGGGTGTTTTCATATGACCAATGGGCTAGACTTACATCCAGAGGTGGATGACAACAATACAAGAACGGTTGGGTATGCTCATATAGCAGTGAAAGGGAATCCAGAAGAGGGTTTCCCTGATAGAGACCCAATGACCAAGAATGGTTGAAAAATGAAAAGAAAGGATGGAATTGGGAATTTTGTTGCTTTGGGTAATATTGTAATTACCTTCTTACATTTTGGGAATTGTGGTTTGCTTTTGTAACAAAAGAGAAAGAGTGGTTTCTTGCTGGTTCTTTCCATGAAGAGAAGGCAACATAATTGTGAATATTCCTATGAGACTTGTCATAAGAATGGCTGTAAGATTCTTTGGTAGGAAGGATGTGGAATTTTGAAATATCCATGTGTGTGAATGACATGGAAAAAGGTGCAAGTAGTGAACTTTCATGATGAATATTTATCTATATTTTTATATGCTTGAGTTCATGGATTGAATGCGTTATAAAGTTTCCCGGTATGAAGATTGATATTAAGGCCAAATAAATGTCAATAAATAATATGAAATGTGCAAGCAAGGCATATGAGTGTGTGTGTTGAAAGGAAAATGAGAAAGAGTGATCTTATTTGTGGTTGTTATCTTGTAAAAAGGGCAACATAATTATGATTTTATTGGTGAGACTGGTCGTTTAAATGACTGTAAGGTCTCGTAAAAACTGCACGATGCTAAATAAATATCAATAAACGATATAAAAAGGTGAAAATAATGCACACACACACACACACACACACACACACACACACATATCTCTCTGTGTGTGTGTGTGTGTGTGTGTGTTTGTGTGTGTGTAAACTTGCTTAAAAGCATAATATGACTACCTGATCAAGTAGGATGTGATGCGAGGAGTGTTCTTGCCTATATTGAATAATACCATGGATGCATGGTTGACTCTAGTTAGAAGGGTTTAAAATGTTTGGTTTAAACAATAGCTTGAGGAGGTATACCACTCCTTGGAGAAAGAGCTAATATAAAATGTTGAAAGGAAAATGAGCAAGACTGCTATGTATATTAAGATGGAAGGAAAGGTAAGAATGTCTTTACGAATATCATGAGAAAAGAATGAGTTAAATAACTTTAAACAAAATATGCATATGAAATTATAGAGTGTGTTGGTGGTGGACACACACAACATGCTAATGCATGTGATTAAATACATGAAAGCACAACTTGAAAGTAAATGGTTAACATCAGAGTGCTTATTTGAATGTAAATCTGAAATGCATAATAAGAATGAAAGAATGTATTCCTTATGGAATATTGGGAGAGAATCTAAAATTAAAAAGTTGAGGTTGACTCGAGGTTGAGGTCATCTCAGATAGTGATGGATATGCAATAAGAAAGTTGCATGATGTTACAATTCCATATGGAGGAAACGTATGAGAAATCTGTCATGAGAACAAAGCTATAACCTTAATAACTGTTGAAAGTTGGGCAATGGGATACAAGGCATGTGTATATAAGAATCATGGATTGCATTCTAAACTATAATGCATGCATAGGGGATATGCAAATGAATGTTGACCATTCTAATTTATAACAGTAATGTGCCTAATGCATAGGTTCATACTTCATTGTGAACTAAAAGCTTCTTGTTGTAGAATGTTGAATTACTAGAGAAAGTCAAGATGAAACTTGGTCGAAACTGCTCAAGGAATAGAGCAGACAAATCCCAAAAGGAATATATTGTAGCAACAAATAAAGAGGAAAGGAGGATGAATACTTTTCTCATTTTTAAAACTCTAAGTTACTTAACAAAGTTGTAAGCCTTAAAAGAATAGTTGTGAAAACAAGTACAACTGGTAACAAGAAAATAAACCAATAAGTATGTTTAAATGAATAGAGTTGGTTGAGCCATGTTAATTAAAGGCAATAAGGCCTTGGAAACAATTCTACTAGATTGAAAATTCCGGGTTGTGCAGTAGGAGTTGGACAAGGGAAGAGTCCCTTGACTCCTTTTTTATTGTTTATTGTACTCCTCTGGAATGAGAGAGATGAAATGTTGGTTGTGTAAATGCTTCTAGCATGAGAATGTTTATAGTTGTGCATGCACAACTGAAAGTTTGATTATGTTTGCACTCAAAAGAATGTTGGGAATAACATAATGGAGTGATATGCTAGGACATGTCAGAAATTGTTTGTTGATTTAAATACTACAACACATGCATTTTAATTTAATATGACAACTGATGTAAATTGTGAATGTGATGATGCATGTTATGTGTAGGAAATGATTGGAACTATTGAGAAAGGACAGTTTTCAATGATGGACATCCTCAAGCAGAGGATAAGTACAAGAATATTGATGATAGAAAATATTTATGCAAGAACTTTGGGGAAATCCCCAGGAAGCACCACCGGTGAGGTAATATTAGAGAGAGAGTTGGCAACCATGATAGGTATAAAGAGTTCATGCCTATGTGGAATAATATTTGGAAGGGATTGGGTAAGAATCCCTTCTAAAATATTTATTATTTTAATTGTATGCATGTGTTTTAGAGTGGTTGTTGTATGCCAATGATACCCAAGAAGGGTATGATTCAGGAAAGAGAGCTGAAGGAAAGAGGGAGGAACCTCTAGTGGTCAAGGATGATCCTTCCAAAAAATCTCATGAACTAATGTGTCATGAATGCATTGACCAATTGGGAATGATTAGGAACAATAGTGCTCATGAGTAGCATGTCAACTGAATTCATTAAGAAAATGAGAGGTCAGGTAATGGAATACCCATTATGGAAGAAGGATCTTACAATATTATACCAAAGTTAAAGAACGGTAAAGAGAGAAATTGGGTGGCCATAAATGTTGGCACCCTGGTTACCAATGAAGAAACAATGATTGAATGCATGCATGTGAAACTTTTAGTTTCATGTGTTCCACTTTGAGGCTATGATCGACAGAGAGCATGAGGGACAATCTTGCTATAATAATGAAAATGGATAGGGAATCCATGTGGAAGAGGTTGGTTGAGTTCAAACACACCATGGAAAGAGTGCCTAATATGGAAAATAAAAATATAAAATCAATGCAAGTGTAATATGCCAGATATAAAAAAGTATGCAGAACATAAATAAATAGCTAGAAATGGCAGATGAACAACAATATAATCATAAAAACACCATAATAATACCAAAATGATACCAGAAGAACACCAGAAAGAGCACTTCGATTACTGAGAGTAATGTTCACTTGCCTATTTGAGGGGGAAACCTGCAACAGAGCAGAGTTCTATTACAATAATATCCAAGACAAAATTTCTCATACCCTCGACTCCTATTTATTCTAAATATGTCTATCAAAAGAACCATCTAGAGGAAGATACTTCTAGAAGTAGAAGATTCTATTAGGTCTTCTTACATTGGACTTATTCTTCCTTATTTCTAGGCCTTATTAATATTGACCTTTATTACATGGAAATATATTATTCTACCTACATGAGGGGTTAGGTCCCTAACATGCCCTCCCCCTTAAAAACAACCTTGTCCTCAAGGCTTGAGATGGGGAAATTGCTATAGAAAGGTAGTTGGTTCCCAAGTGCCATCTGTTGGAATTGTATCTTTCCATTGGAATAACACTTCCTTGATGGTGCACTGACACAGACGACGCTCACACTGGTCCAAAACTATTTGTGGTTGTATCCAAATGGAGCCTTCTTCATCCAACTCGAGAAGGGTGGTTTGGGTTTGGCACTTAGTTCCAATCACCTTCTTTAAGAAGGAAACATGAAAAACATGATGGATATTTGAATGACTGGGAAAAGCTAACTGATAGGCCACCTATCCCACACGCTTGAGAACCATATAAGGAACATAAAATTTGGGCCCCAGTTTCTGAAACTGGTCAGTCTTGAGGGAATTTTCCTTGTAAGGTTGTAGTCAAAGAAACACCTGATCCCCTTCTAAAAATTGGCGTTCAAAGTGACCTTGATCTACTTGTTGCTTCATGCGATTATGGGCCATGACCAAATTCTCTTTGAGGGTACGAAGAATAACCTCTCAAATTGTAAGCATTTGGTCAACCGCCTAGACCTTTGAGACACCTGGAAAATATGAGAGAACAGAAGGTGGATTTTGTCCATATACCACTTCAAAAGGAGTCATGTGGGTAGTTGTATGGTACGAAGTGTTGTACCACCATTCAACTAGTGGTAGCCATTAAGCCCACTGATGTTGCCTTTCCGATGCAAAACACCTCAAATATGTTTCAAAACATTTGTTGACAACTTCAGTTCGACCATCAGTCTAGGGATGATAAGTTCTGCTGAAATGCAATTGGGTGCCTTGTAGCTTGAACAATTCTTGCCAAAGATTGCTGGTGAAAGTTGGGTTGCGATCATAAACAATAGAATGTGGCATGCAATGAAGCTTGAAGACCTGATCCATGAAAAGTTGAGCCACAATGGATGTTGTAAATGGGTGTTGACGAGCAAAGAAATGAGCATACTTGGAAAGACGATCAACTACCACCATAATGAATGATTTATTTCCCGACTTAGGTAAGCCGACAATAAAATCCATAGAGATATCTTGCCAAATAGGAGGTGGAATCGTAAGCGGTTGGAGTGTGCCAAGAGATTTGATTGTTTTTCCCTTGTTGCATTGACACACATCACAATCAGACACATAATTATGAACGTCATGTTTTATACCATCCCAGAAAAAAGAACGTTTGACCTAGTCATAGGTTTTGGTAAACATGGAGTGCCGAGCTGTGGGTGTAGCATGAAGCTTAGAAAGTACCATGGATTTAAGTTTTGACTGTTTACTTAAATACAAATGACCTTTGTATCAAATCTCCTCATTGAGCCAAGAGTACCCTGGGGAAAGTAGAGAATTGGAATGCAATTGTTGTATCAAATGTGAACTTTTGGGATTGTGTAGCCATTCCTGGTGAACGTCAACTTGGAGACAATCTAGGAAAATGAAGGAGAGAGAAAAAAGGGACCCTTCATCTTCATATTTTCGAGAAAGTGCATCAACAACCACATTGTCTTTGCCTTTCTTGTAAATGATCTCATAATCATATACAAAGAGCTTAGTCACCCATTTTTGTTGCTTGGGGGAGGAAAGACGTTTTTCCATAAAATACTTAAGGCTTTGATGATCTGTCTTAATTTGGAAGCGTTTCCCCAATAGATAAGGGCTCCAAAGATCCACGACATGTAGAATAACCAACATTTCCTTTTCATAGATTGATTTTCCCAAATTTATCTCGGACAGTTGTTTGCTGGTAAAGGCCAAAGGCCAACCCTTTTGCATAAGGACAATGCCAATTCCTTTTCTAGAAGCATCACAGTCCAGGACAAAGGTATTTGTGAAATCATAAAGGGCCAGGATTGGAGTGGTGCACATGGCCAACTTCAAGGTTTGAAAATCCTGAGCAGCTGCTGGAGTCCAAGTGAAATAATTATTTTTAAGGAGTGCAATGAGAGATGCCGCAATCTTTCCATAATTCTTAACAATCTTGCGATAATAACCTATTAAACCCAAAAACCGCTGCAATATTTTGAGAGTCTTTAGGTGAGGCCAATATTGCATAGCTTCAATCTTTTTAGGATCCACCCTAACGTTAGTCTTTCCCACAAGATGACCCAAGTACTCTACTTCTGAGGCACCAAAAGCACATTTAGATTGTTTGAGGAAAAGTTGGTGTTGAGAAAGTAGATGGAGAATTCGATCCACATGAGCAAGATGGCATGTTCAGGTTTTTCTATAGATGAGGATATCATCAAAGAAGACTAACACAAAATGATGAAGAAAAGGACATAAGATATGATTCATGAGGCTTTGGAAAGTGGAGGGAGCATTAAACAAACCAAAGGGCATGACTGAAAACTCATAGTGGCCCTCATGAGTTTTAAAGTTAGTCTTAGGAATGTTTGCCTCTTTCATACATATCTGGTGGTAGCCCGAATGAATATCAAGGTTAGTAAAGAACTGGGCACCACTCAATTCATCCAAGAGGTCATCAATGATAGGAATGGGAAAGTTGTCTTTAATTATGAGTTTTTTTAGGGCGCAGAAGTCAGGATACATGCGCCAAGAACCTTATTTCTTAAGGACCATGACCATAGGTGAAGAGTAGGGTCTCGTACTAGGGAGGATAACATCTACATTGAGCAGTTCTAGAACCATTTTCTCAATTTCATTTTTTTAGGAAAAGGGGAGACGATAGGGACGGATATTAGCAGGAAGGTTTCTTGGGACAAGTGGGATGGAATGATCATGAACACCATGGGAAGGAGGGAGTCTCTGGGGAGTGGAAAAAAGAACTTGATGTTTAGAGAGGATGGATTGGAGGTCCGATGGAACAAAAGGTGTCTTAGTGGCTTGGATGGCATGGAGTTGGGAAATAATTCCAGAACGAACTTTTTTGAGCAGTTTTTCCATGCGATAGGAACTAATGATCTCTGGGGAACCATCGATGATGCCTTAAAACTTATATTGTTGGACCACCTGGTCGAATTGCATGGTTAATTCCTTAAAATACATGATAATGGGACCCAAAGTCCTTAGCCATTCTGCACCCAACACAATGTCACGACCACCCATGTCGATAGAAAACATATGATATTTCAGACACACATTTTCACAATGCCCTCCACATTTCATGGGCCCACCATTGACAATCATGATTTGGAAGTTATTGACTGCACAGATATAGCAATTAGTTTCTTGGGAAACGCGGGGATGAATAAAATTATGGGTGATTCCACTATCAACAAGAATGATGAACTTCCTATCCTTGATGTAACCAATTAGCTTGAGGGTTTGGGGAGTAGAGAATCCAGTGAGAGAATTTAGGAAAATGATTGGTTCTACTTCAAGAGGGTCTAAGGGAAGGGTTATGCCAGTGGGTTTAGGTGTCACAGACACAAGGGAAGCCTGAACATCCTCCGAGATGGCCATAAAAATATTTTTTTCCTTACACTTATGTCCCGGAAAATATTTGTCATCAAAATTATAACAAAGGCCTTTGAGTTGGCATTCATCCATTTCGGCCCTCATCAATTTTTGGATCTTTAGTGGAGTAGAAGGAGGATTGGGAGTGATTGGTTTAGTGCAAGGAATAAAGGAGGGTTTGCGGTTTCGAGAAGAGACAAACTGTTTTGGTTCCTTATCTCTTTTAGTGGCGTCCACCCAACTCTGAGGATGAGCCATGAGGACATGAGTAAAAATTTCATCCTTGAGGCCACTGATAAAAAATTCTCATAAAAAAGCATCAGACATGCCCTCTGTCTGAAAATCCATCCACTCAAAAGCAACTGTAAAGTCTTCCATGACGCCGTATTGTTTCAACTTTGTCAAACAACCTAAATGGTTGGTGTCAGTGTCAAAGTGTTCATAAAGATCTTCCACAAAGTGTGTCCAATCCACATACCCTTCGGGCATTTTTTCTCCATTTCCACCATTACCAATGTTCTTGATCTAGATGGAGAACACCATACCAGAGTTTGGCCAACTCATTTGTAATGCCATACAAAGAAAAATACTGTTCCATTTGAGTTACCTAGCCAGTGGAATCTGATCCATCAAATTTGGTCACATCCACATGCAGAAGGTGTAGGTCACGCTGAAAGTGATGGGGCTAAAAATTATGGGAATGGGAGGAAGTTTCACCTTCGGTGTGCAAATGGGGGTCAGATACGGGAAGATCTGCAGGGATATGCAGTTTGGTGTAGATTATCGTAGCGATAGATTCATGCTAGGCAGTAATGTCTTGTTTGAGCTCATCTTTGATTTCCGTGATTGACATGGCTATGGAAGAATGCATCCTTTGATTGATGGTGGCAATATTGTCACTGAGATGTCCCACTTCTTGTTGGGTTTCTATGAAATTAGAGTGCAAGGTAGTGAAGCGAGCTTCCAAGTCTTGGCTACGGGTATGGGACATGATGATGAGGGAACAAGAAAAGGGATGGGTGGGACCACATATAAAATGGGTTATAGGGGAAGTGTATCACAATGATTAGGGCAGCGAGTGGAATTTAATTGGGTAAAGCTGAAATAAGGGTGTTGGAAGGGGGTCGGCTCCACAAGAAAAACAATTTTTAAAAAATGATAGGTGTTGTTCCTGAGTTTATACTTTAAGGCTCTAAAGTATATTGTCAAGGCATCTGAAAACATAGAGGAAGTTGAGGATAGAAAAATCAATGATTAAAAGGTGAGGACTATATTTGGTTTCTCAACTATCTCTCTCGAAGTTCCCAGTTTTTCTGAATACTGATATCTCTCTCAATTGTTGCCCATGAACGTTCTAACTCAACCCAGTTATTTGTTGTTTGTAAGATAGTGTTAAATAAATTTAGAGCGATGTTGTTTTGATCTGAAAGACAGGGTTCGATGTTAGGCTGCCTTGAAACTGGTACTGTCATGAAGGATAAATGTAAAGGAGATATAATTCTATGTTTTCTTTTTAGGCTTCGTTATCTCTATTTCACAATGCAAAGAGAATGATTTTAAAACATGAATTAATAGGATGACTAAATTTTAGGCCGTTTCTTGTATCTGAGTTAAATTTAAAGGAAAGGAAACATGCATGATATGAGGAAAAACATAAAGATATTAACAATGTGAGGCATCAATTTAAGAGGAATCTCACATTGTAACACAAGACTATGAGACAAGAAAAATATTAATGAAGCTTATGATATTGAAATCTAAAAATTTTCAGGTCTTGTATCTGCTGATAACCGATACAGAGGAAAAAATGTAAATGATTTAAATAACAAGAATAATAATTTCCACAGTAGAGGTTGTACTAAATTGTAGCCAAGCATTCATCAATAAGATATATGAAATAAAGATGAAAAGACAGGGGAACACATAACTCAGACTTGACAAAATCTTGAATCTTGAATCTGCATTTCTATTAATTTAGAGTCTCTTTAAAATTACTTCATCACAATGCCTTTTTAGAGAAAGAAAAAAGACTTTTTTCAGTCTTCTCTCCTTGTATTTATACAAGGTCATCAATACTTGATGGTTAGCAATCTCCTACTTTTTAGGAGAAAAATAGTTACAAAACTGCAACCTTACCCGTTGCATGATTAACTTTTGTTTGTCTATCATTTCAATAGTATAAGATTTCAAACGATACTTCACTGTTTAATTGAAGTATCTCCCTCCTTTGATGCTATACATTCAATACATTTCTCCAGAAAATGAGCAAAATTTCTAGGAGGTGTCGGAAGATCCTTAGTTTCAAACATATAAAACTTTCTTTGGACCTTTGGAAACTGGTCTTCAAAACCTTTATCAGCAAACCTGATCACTTGCAACTTTAAATTGGGTTGTACCAACCATCTTTCTATTAGGTAGGAATCAATTTCCTTCAACTATGAAATTTTCTCCTGAATCTCCTTCAAGCCCTCTTTGTAGTTCAACTGTTGTTTCACAATGTTTATCTGCCCCAGTGGCTCAGAGCAATCATTTCTTTCAATACCTAATATTTTCTTATCCAAAGAATCAAAGATTACCTCACATAAGTCTTTGATTTCTTTGACTAACTTCTTGTTTTCGGATATGTTTGTTTCCCATACCTTGAGCATGATGTCTCCTCTTATCTATTCTGTGACAGAAAGATTTAGATTTTTTGACATCTCTCTGTTTCCTGAAAATGAAACTGCTTTATGGAAGGTATTCCTTGCTTCTTTAGCCTCCTTTTCCAGCAAAATAATATTATAAATGGATTTGCTTACCTCTTGAAAGTAATTCTGGATGATCTCTATTTTGGATATCAATTTATGCTACTCGACTTCTATCTTTGTGTGTGCTTCCAGCGAGAGGGTCTCGAAAGACTTTAAGTCTACGACCCGACCTTCTGTCAAATTTAACTTAGCCTGTAGTTGATTCACAAGATCCTTTTGATGAGTAACCTGCACCTGACTTGCTTGTATCCTCTGGTTCATTTCATCCAGGCTTGATTTGAGTGATTGAATTTCTTGCCTTTCAATAGCCTTGGCCTGCTCCAATCTTTTATTCACCTCTTCTCTAATTTTTTTCTCAGTATTCTATAACTAGTCTTGCAATTGATCTATTATGTGGTTACTCTTCTTTATCCTTGTTCTCATGTTCTCCACAGTAAAAATGTTTGTTGTTTCGATGGCTCCCATGGAGCCTTCTACCTCTGTAGCGAAATCCTCCTCTTCCAAATTCTGGCCATCTACCAAGACCCTATGCTTCTTCACCATACCCCCCTCTCTCATATACTTCTCTTTTTTTAGAACAACCTTCCTCTTTTTGTTGAAAAAATAATTAGAAGGAGGGATCTCATCTCTGTAGATAGGGGTGAGATCACTAACATATATGGCTCCCATCTGTGGGAGTCCAAAGGTGGACTATAAAGGGGTTAAGGAAGCTATGGGACTTCCTAGATCTGCAGATCTTGTTTCTCCTATGGCTTTAGGTATATTGACATCAACAACAAGTGATGAAGGGGGAGTGGACTTACTGGACTCGGGAGGTGTCTCGGACCTCCTCTTTGTTTCTGTCTCTGGATTTTCTATCTGTAAGGCCTCTTCATTTTGTGAAGACCTTTCAGTCTCCCATGGAATTTCCTCGGGGTTGACTTTATCCTATGTTTCTTGTCTGAAGGCTGGAGGAGTATCCTCTTGTTCCTGAGGAAGGGTGATTGCTTCTCCTTGCAGTACTTTGGGCAGCCCACTCCGTCTATGCTTCTAGAAGGTCTGAAAACTAGCTTGCAAGTTGGACGACAGTGTCTGTACCCTCTCTAATACCTCCTCATAGGTCCTAGTCCCTTTGAACATGTCATCACAAGAAGACTTCTCATGTTCATAAGACATCATATTACAGTGGGTCATGTGTTTTCCCACTAACTGGTAAGGATCATGCTTCCTATGCTCGAGGTCTACCAATTTGACCTCCTCCAGTGTTGTCGCTTCAAATTTGGAATGACCCAAGTTGAGTAACGAAAATTTCCCAATTTGAACAGGAAAAACTGGCCAAGACTTATTTTGAGCCATCTTTAGTTCTATCCCAATTCCACCTATTACTATTTGATGATATACCTTCCTGCACACTAGTCTGTCAGGGAGGAATTTTGGGAGTGCATATGGAGGGATTGAACATCTGAAAACTCTGATGTAGGAGAAATTATCCTCTATAAACCAGTCAGCAACTACCTTGAGGCTTCCTATGACCAACTCTAAAATGTGAGGAGGTGTACAACCATATAGCATCTGATGTAGTGGTATTACCACGAAATGACAGATTTCATAGAATGAGTCCTTGGCATTTTCTTCCCAAAGTTTAGAATGATATTCATGAATATGTTCCGGGTAAGTTGGATTTCAACTCCAATTCATCAAAGGGAAAGGAGTTTTGAAGCATATAGCATCCATGATGTATGCAGACATATAAAAGGCTACTGGTTGGCCTTTGGATCTTGCAGTCTGATATTCCATGACCTCCTTCATTATGCTATCAGATAAAATCTTATCCCAATTGAAGTTGTAACCTTTTGATGCCTCGTGAAAAAGAGGTACCCATTATGCAGGGAAATGGGTAGGACTTTTCTTCCCGAAAAGTCTACATAACATCATCACCCCATAGATCATATACTCATTTAATGAGGCTGTGGCGTAAATACCATGGGTGTTGGCCCTAAATTTTTCTTCATTTCTCCACCAGTCTTTGATTATGCCAGGATACGTTTGGTCTGACTCAAAACATTCCTTCCTTTGAAAATCAGTCACGAAATTTTTATTATAAATATACTTGGGACTGGGAGACATTTTATACATTACTTATATATGCTCTGGTCTGAAAGAGCCAATGACGACCCCTCGGCTGTCCATAATGATTCTCGTCTGCATGTATGTTCTCTCTAAGGCCCAAGTGATCATGTCGTTATAAGTCATGAGTTGCGACCGTGTAGCCACTTTGTGAAGCTTAGACTCCGCTATGTATCGGAGTTTGTTGTCGGCATCATGAGGGAAATTCTTAATATCATAATCCAGAGTTTCAAAAATTTTTCTCCAAGATTTTATGGAATCGATGGCATGCGGTATTGTATCAGATACAACGTCTCTGTTTGGGCTCGAGATTTCTGCAACTTTGTCGCTTTTCTTGGGTGCCTTCTTAGGTTCCATGATATTTTCACTGGACCAGAAACCTGTTTACAGAGAAAATGTGTATAAAACTGGATAAATGCGACTTGCTACAGATGTAAAGGATAAGAATGAAGTTCAAAACATAGGAACTTATTAACCCTTAATTTGTGTTATAACGAGTGTACAGACACAAGCGATGAAAAATTAATGCTTTAATGGAAAGATATGCCTTGAGATAGGATTTCGCGTCAAAAATATCTTCATTTATCCATTATTAATACTGTCGTATATCGACGATTTCAAAAATGGAATTTCAAGAATCTTTGCCTTCCTCAATTCCCAAAATGCGAAAAGCAGCTTAGTTATCACTAATCATGTTTTAAAAACAAATTAACCTTAATCTTAGGCTTTGTTTAAAGAAAATGCGATTTCACATTTCAGAACTTTGGGGATCCTGTTGTTAGGAGATATGTCATAAGAAAACCCCGTATTGCAAAATTACGATGGGATTAGTGAGGTGCTAATCATTCGTATTAATGCTTTAATTGATCAAGATTAATGATTAATTACTTTTTTACTTTTAAGAAAATCAAGGATTGGGAGTTCGAAGGTTGAGAGTTCGGAAATGCTTTAGTAGAAGGAAACCCGAATCGTGAAAGATTAAGGGAAAGATGATTGCGTTTAGGAGTTTAATTAATTACGGATTAAAGAGTACTTTGTGGAATGGGAAGGAAAATGTAACATTTATTCCCCCCCCCCTTTTTTAATTTTTTAATATGTTAAAGGGTTTCGAGATTTCGGCATCGGGAAAATTGGATGGTTGAAGATCATACCTCGAGAAAAACCAAATCTTGAAACCCGAAAAAGGAACGGAAGGCTCTGAATCCCTTTTTTTGGACTAAGGGAGGCCCCATGACTTAGGAAAAGATGAAGCTTCATTTTTAAAGGATAGAAAAATTTAAACTTTGTGTCAACATTAGGCTCCATCTAGGGATCTCCTCTCCTTGTGGGATGAGAAGAACATGTAGACCAAGTGCCTTCGTTGGGTAATGGAGTCAATGATTTGGCTCTGTGAAATAGATAAGGAGAAAAATCGAGCAAGATTAGGCTCTCAACGTTAACCTTGAAAAACTCTTCAAAAACAAAAATTCTGACTATCTCGAGCGGGTTTTCAATAAACTTCTTCTCCTGAAACTGACCTCAAATCTGTGTAAGACAATTGAAACCAAATCAACCATCCTACCAGGTTTCACGTGATTATGCTTGCATTAAGGTAGTATTTGTGTTGTGTCCGGTAAGGATATCCAAGAAACCTATGATAAAATCCAGCTGAAAAGAAGAGAAATTACCAGAGCATCGTGTAACTCATGTATAACAGCTTTTATCAGATATGAAGATATTGCTTCACTGCCAACGAGCCTGTTCAATACCCCGGTGAAGTTATCTGAATTCCCACATTGAATTTCCTTTCACCACTTCATTGTTTCCAAGCATTTAAATGCTGATACGAGGGCAATCAATATAATGAATTTCCTTGCTTCATCTCTTTGAACTAGATGGGGGCAATCAATATTGAATTTCCTTTCACCATCTGTCTGTATTCAATTTTTTTATTTTTTTTTTGAAGTGGGGGCAATCAATGAGTATGAAACACACTCAAGAAGATATTTGTTTGAAAAAACCCTTTTTTTCTTAACAAAAAAGTCTATCAACTCATTTAAATAGTAATGGGTTAATCTTCTCATCTGCCTTCAAAAATCATGGGCTTCAGGGAAATTCTGAAGGGAAACCTTTTGTCATCTAGTCTAGGGAACTTCCTTGAGAAAAACCGGTTAGTCATTCCTGTTAGGATAACTAATAAGGTTAGGATCAACCTAGACATGTTTATGATCCAACTAAAGTCAAAGAAATAAAAACACAACCTACTCTCTTTTCTTGAAAGTTTGTTTGAGATTTTTCACGACCAAAGCGAGACCCCTCTGTTCTTAGGAAACTTTATGATTAGAAATCCATGGTTGGGTGGGAAAAAGGATTTACTGTGGTAAGGGGGAGGAGGGTAAGGGTTTTTTTTTAGAAAAACTATTGTACATATGATTGTTCTTAGAGAATTTCTTAATTAGCTTTTATAGCCTTTTCTTAAGTCCCCCTTTTTTATTATTTCAAGAACTTCTTTGTTTGAGTTTTTTTATTTTTAAAATGGGATTTCATACCTTTATTAGCTCCTATATTGCTAGCCCAAAGATTACTCATTCATTACCTTTTTATTGTCAGATACTTGATAGGAATACCTACGCGTGTCACCTTTCAGTACCTCAAGTCCACTGTTTTGTGAGAAACTTTCCCTGCGGATAACATAACATTATAATCATTAGGAAATGTCATGAAATAAAATTTTATTTATTTATTTTATTTTATATATATATATATATATATATATATATATATATTGAATCTATAAAAAAGGCATGAAAACAAACCGGTATGTACAATGAGAATTTAGAAACACATTATTGCATGAAGTGTTTAAGATGCCTCCCATTTATAGGGGTATTGAGAATGTCTCCATCCAGGTTTTCTAATAACCAAGCATTTTTTTTTCTTCAAATGATGAAATCCTATATGGGCCAGACCAGATTAGATCGAATTTTCCATGTTTTCCAACGTCTTCTTTCCAGGCTTCCCATTTTAAGACCAAGTCGCCAAGGAGGAATTCTCTATATTTAGCTTTCTGATCGAATAAGGCCTTCATTTTATCCTGATATATTTGCAACCTTTCAATTACTTCGGCCCTATTTTGCTGAACTTCGACTAGCTGGTTTATCCTTTGGTAACGTCATTGGGTTCTTCATTTGAATCCTGCTAGAGTTTCATTACTGGCAGAGCAAGGTTTATTGGTAAAATGACATCAGTTCCATATACCATCTGGAAAGGGGAAATCCCAATTGATCTTTTAGTACTTATTCTGTTGGCCCATAGAGCATATTTTAAATGGATATGCCATGCTTTCTTGTTTTCAGTCAAAACCTTTTTTATCATAGTAATCAGGATTTTGTTGGATGATTCAGCCAGATCATTACCTTGTGGATAGTAAGTTGTGGAGTGTCCTAGTACTATGTTATATTTTCGGCAAAAATCTATCATGGCCATTGACTTAAATGCTTGCGCATTACCAGTGACTATATTTTGAGGACAACCGAACCTGGTTAAAATATTATCTTCCAAAAAACTGATTACTACCGAATCAGTTGCATTTCTTGTGGGGATAGATTCCACCCATTTAGTGAAATAATCAATAGTAGTTAGGATCCATTTGTTCTGTGCACTGGAGTGTGGATGGATTTCTCCAATGAAATTAAGTCCCCATTGCTGAAACGAGGCTTTGGTTTTAACTAGAATAAGGGGAAAAGCTGGGACCTTCTGCTTGCCTGTGAACAAGTGAAAAGGGACACAATTTTGGAATTTAGTGTTCACCTCTGTGAACAATTTGGGCCAGTAATATCCATCTCTTAAAATTTTATAAGTTGTTTCTCACCACGCATGATGTCCTCCACACACTCCGACATGGAATTCATCCATAACCCCTTCTGTTTCAGTTTCAACTAAACACCTCGGTAGGAAACCCAAGGGGTCTTTCCAATACAATTTAGCATCTATGATACAGTATTTTACAGCATGTAATTTTAGCGTTCTAGATTTAGACGGGGTTAACTCACTAGGACATTGAAGCATAAGTAGGTAATGGATGATAATGCGATACCAGGCTGAAGTAGAAAACTTGTCTTGAATTTTGGTTGTAGGTGCAGTGACATCAAGCTCATCTATTTCCAGAAATCCCTCATTCTCTTGTAGTTGATTTATCCCAAGTGCTTTTAAATTCGATTCGGCAAGCAATTTGGCCAAACCCTGACCTTTGATAATTTTAGTTTGTTTGACTTCTAGGTCAAACTCCTGGATCTTAGATAACCACCTGCTTCTTCTTTTGTTGCTGTCTGGTTGCACCAGGATATCTTTAACATAGCTAGAGGGTACATAAGAAATGATCTTTGAGTGAAACACGTAAGTTCTAAAAGCCTTGAGAGATTTCACCATTACATAGGCCTGTTTCTCCAATATATCATATTTCAACTCAACATATCTGAGACTTTTGGTAAAAACCGCAATAGGCTGCTCACAACTTTCCTCGTTTTTCTGTAACAATACAACTGCGATAGTATGTTCTGAAGCAAAGGAAAAAATCAAAAACTCTTTTGTGTAATCTAGGCTTGCCAAGACTGGTGATTCTCTTATTACTTTCTTGATGCGTTGAAATGATGCTTTGGCTTCGCTTGTCCATTTCACTTCACTGTCCTTTTTGAGCATATCTGTTATCAATTTTACAATTTCAACAAAGTTAGGGATGAATCTCCTCAGGAAATTCATTTTTCCTAAAAAAAGATTGAATTTCTTTTACATTTCTAGGAAAATTTATAGTATCTATTGCCTCAACCCTTTTTGGATCGATTTTGATTCCATATTTAGACACGATATGGCCCAAGAGTTTACCTTCTTGCATTGCGAAACGAGAATTCGTGGGATTGAGTGACCAACCAAATTTTCGACATTTCTCAAAGGTTTGTTTAAGGTGCATTAGATGTTCTGCATCAGATTTAGAGAACATAGTCAGGTCATCAATATAGATAACAACGAACTTATCACTTTCACCCATGAAAGCGATATCCATGGCTCGCTGAAAAGTTGCCCCTGCATTCATTAAACCAAAAGGCATTTTATCATACATAAAAGCACCCCAAGGGGTAGTGAAAGAAGTTTTTTCTTTATCGTCCTGATGCACTGCGATCTGATTGTAACCTGAAAAACCATCAATCATAGACATTCTGTTAGCTCCAACTACTTTTTCTAAAACGTGATCCATCTTAGGTAATGGGTAATTGTCTTTGAGTGATGATCGATTCAGGTTTCTGAAATTGACACACAATCTAATCTCGCCATTTTTCTTTCTCACTGGGACTAAATTAGCTACCCACTTAGAATATTTCAGTGGGACTACGATTTTAGCATCCAAGAGTTTTTTGACCTCTTTTTCTATCACCGGTAATAAGATAGGGTTAATCTGCCTGAGTTTCTGCCTAAAAGGTTTGACGCTTGGTTTTAGTGGAATTTTATGTTCCATGATAGTCATATCATAAGTTCTCAACTCATCATAAGACCAGGAAAAAAAGTCTTTGTATTTTTTAAGAAAATCAACATATTTACTCTTGATTTTGGGAGACAAGTATTTGGATACTTTAACTAATCTAGGACTCTCATCGGTAGCTATATTGAAATCTTCGACCTCTTCTGGTTGAGGCTGTAAGGTAGTCTTCAAAGGGATGTCATCATGATTAAATAGCCTTTCTATGGGAATCAGGCCCTTGGGTATCTGATTATTTTTTAAAACAAGCATATAATGACTAGCGATTTTATACTGGAACTCTTGGGTGTCTTCCCCTTCCTACATGATCCAAATAAGATCATTCTAGTTCTCTTGATCAACATGCATTTTGACGAACTCGTCAACTGTTTCTAAAAAATTTCAGAGTTGTTCATCATCCTCAAAGACTTGCCAATGTTGTATGTTATTGGGTATGGAAGGCCTATGTCTCGTTTGTATATGATATTTTAGTTTGAAAGCAGTGGGAGGTGCGAAATTCGAAGCAACTTTGGCTAAAGCATCCACCTGTTGATTTTATGCTCTCGGAATGAAGTGAATATTAACCGAGGAGAAAACATTTTTGATTCGGTCCCAAACACAATTTCGATATGAACTTAACCTAGGATGTTTGGCCTAGTACTGACGATTAACCTATTTCACGATCAACTCTGCATCACCAAAAAATTCCAAGTTTTTAATTTCCATTCTGCTAGCAGCCTCTAACCCTAACACTAGAGCTTCATACTCACATACGTTATTAGTGTGGTCAATGTTCCGCTGTATCCTATAAGAGAAAGGGATAACAAATTGGTTATCAGGTGCCACAAAAATTACTCCAGCCCCAGCTCCAAGATAAGATGGGGCACTGTCAAAAAACATTCTCCAAACATCAGTGCTATATACATCCTGTTCTATTTGTTCTTTTTCTTACATGCATCAACATCATCATCTATAGATAATATACAATTACCTAAATCCTGATCAACAATATATATAGGATAATTATTTGGGCTGAGAGGGTCACTAACTGTAAATGCTAACATGGTTTCCCTGTACAATCGCGTGAACTATCCTCCGAAAACTGGAATTATTGCATACATCATATCAAGTTGAAGAGAACCTCCAAGTTTAGCACCCCAGGACCGGGACAAGAGCATGCCATATTTTGGGGGTATATCCGTGACAACCACATCCATTAAAACGCTTTTTGCAGGTACCTGTGCAAGGTTTACAACTAAGTCTTTTATCATGCCTATACACTTGACTTTCCTCGAGTCAAATGAATATAAATCTCCATAAGGCCTGGTGATTTCAAGGCCAAGTCTGTCCATGATTGATTTAGGCATCACATTGTGAGAGGCCTCAGAATCTAGCATGCAATTATGGAGAAGATGGTCGAAGATAGTCAAAGTGATGTAGAAAGGGGCAACAATGTCTCTGGCACCTTATAAGTGTGGGCCAAAAATTATGTTAGGCATATCATATTCTAATTTAATAACATCAACCTGACTTTCATTTTCTGAAAAACTAATCATTTTAACAATTTGTTTTCAATATACCAGGTTTTTGGCCAGTTCGACGAGGGGAATAGGGATTTTGATCTTATTGATTTCGTTCTCTAGATTAAAACTTCTAATGGTTTTGTTGATTTCCATGGTTTGAGTCTCCAACCCTTTCTTTTCAACTTTTCTTGGTTGAGGGACCTTTGTTTTTGTAATAGGGGTGTCTTGTTTCTGTGTGCTTAAGGGTGGCATTTCCATTGATTTGTTTTAATAGAATGTATGTTACCAGTCTTGGTCCCTTCAATCTGTTTTTCAGTGATTTTTGAAACTGCTTGGTTAGTTTCAACCCTCAGTAGTATCTTTTTAACTGGAGTGGTTTTGGAAACCCTATTTATAGGTCTTAGGTTGTACTTCTGGTGGAGCTCGACTATTATACCATCCGCTATTCCCTGATAGGTCGAATCTTCCGAAACACTGCTATTCTTGTTATTCTCAGTCCTATACTCTGTAGTCAAAGACTTTTCTTAATCGTGTCTTTCTATATAAGGTTGTAAGTAGTCATCGCCAAGATTGTTCATATCCTCTTCTAACTCCTCGAAATCCTCCACATCTTGTCCTCCTATAAAGTTTTCTCTTTTAAAAGGGGTTTGGATTTTTTCATCTTCATTCTTAATTTGTTTTTGGTGGTTTTGAGGATTAGGGTTCTTCTTGAAATCCTTTCTAGAGTAATGTTCATTCTTAGATTGATCTAGTTCCATTCTCGATATTTTATTTGACAGTTCTTTGATGATTCTAGCCATCTCATCCATTTTGTCTTCTAAAGATCTTCCTGATCCAGAGGGTCCTCCTTGCTCTCTGTATCTCTTGATTTCTTTGTTTCCAGTCTCAAATTTGGTTTTCAACTTCCCTGATGCCATCATGTTAGATTTGATTTCCAAGGCATCATCTTTCATCTTGGTGAGATCTATTGATCTTCTCTCCCTTAATAATAGGGAGAAGTCGGGGTCAAAAGCTCCAGCGAAAGTCACTTTCGCTACAGGTTGTGAGGGTTTGACCTCGGTTGGGATCTTATTGTACAATTTATTGAATCGTTGGGTAAACTCAAGAACTGATTCAAAGTTTTTCTTTCGAAGAGCCCCAAATTCGGTTAGATAATAAAGATGGTCTTTTCGCTCACCCCACTATCTGATAAAAGCATTTTCAAGTTCATCGTATGATGATATAGATCCAACTGCTAGGCCTTGAAACCAGGTTCTTACTTGCCCTTCAAAGGTTTGAACCAAGAGTCTGGAGTAAACATATTCATTTTCCAACCCAAGAATGTCATCAAATTGATCGAAAAAATTTATGTGTTCAGCTTTTGTTAAATCGCCCTCTCCCGTGAACTTGGGCAGGTTTTTCATGTAATTTTATGGTAAATCATGGAGAGTGAATGGTAGAACCAGAGGGGCATATCTTGCAGAAACCTTTGAAAATATCTGAGGAGGTGGTACTTGACCACCTGCTCCTTCTCCTAGACCACCTACAACAACACCTCCTACCCCACCTTCTCCAGCCGCGGCCATTGTGGCTTTAACGGTAAAATTTTGGGGGTTATAAGGAAGGGTTTCAAGAAATCGATTATCGACGGGGAGGAAACTTGAGAAAAAGGAGCTTGGGGAATGTGGACCGGTTCCTTCAGAATCATAGGGTGAAAATATAGGTGAATCAATAGAATTTGAGTCGAGATATATAGGATAATTGTTTGAGTTTTGAGAGGTGGGGAATCGAACCTCGAGAAGAGAGGGAGAGTTGGTTGCAACAGGAAGTGAGGTAGATCTTCATTCTCGATTGGTGTGAGAAACGACTGAGAAAGCTCTGGTCTTAAAAACAGGCATAACCAGATCTGATTCAGGGGTTGTAACTTTATCAGCGGAGCATTCCCCGTAAGAGGGTGGAATACTTGATTCACTGTGTTGATCTTCGGGGTCAGACTGTGTAAATTTATGTTGATAATTTTTACTTGTGGATGAGGAAGTCTGTCGAAAGTATCTTCTTGATTTTATAATTTTTTCTGGGTCGGAAAAGGTCAAATCTGCTTGTCGTTTGGATTCTTCCTGGTGTTCTTCTGGTTAAGAGCCAGTTTAAACAATGTGGAGTCGCCAAGTAAAAGATAAAGGTAGCTTTAGAAGGTTTCCAAACTTTATTCACTATCAAAGAAGGAAAGTGTCAATGTCGTTCTTCCTAGGGAAAAAGTTTTGTTTCTCCATTCCCTGGCAACGGCGTCAAAAAGATGTTGTTCCTGAGTTTATACTTTAAGGCTCTAAAGTATACTGTCAAGGCATCTGAAAAGATAGAGGAAGTTGAGGAAAGAAAAATCAATGATTAAAAGGTGAGGACTATAGTTGGTTTCTCAACTGTCTCTGTCGAAGTTCCCATTTTACTTGAATATTGATATCTCTCTCAATTGTTGCCCATGAACGTTCTAACTCAACCCGGTTATTTTTTGTTTGTAAGATAGTGTTAAATAAATTTAGAGCGATGTTGATTTGATCTAAAAGACCGGGTTCAATGTTAGGCTACCTTGAAACTGGTACTGTCATGAAGGATAAATGTAAAGGAGATATAATTCTGTGTTTTCTTTTTAGGCTTCGTTATCTCTATTTCATAATGCAAAGAGAATGATTTTAAAACACAAATTAATAGGATGACTAAACTTTAGGTCGTTTCTTGTATCTGAGTTAAATTTAAAGGAAAGGAAACATGCATGATATGAGGAAAAACATAAAGCTATTAACAATGTGAGGCATAAATTTAAGAGGAATCTCACATTGAAACAAAAGACTATGAGACAAGAAAAATATTAATGAAGCATATGATATTGAAATCTAAACATTTTCAGGTCTTGTATCTGCTGATAACTGATACAGAGGAAAAAATGTAAATGATTTAAATAACAAGAATAATAATTTCCACAGTAGAGGTTGTACTAAATTGTAGCCAAGCATTCATCAATAAGATATATAAAAGAAAGATGAAAAGACAGGGGAACACATAACTCAAACTTGACAAAATCTGGAATCTTCAATCTACATTTCTATTAATTCAGAGTCTCTTTAAAATTACTTCGTCAAAATGCCTTTTTAGAGAAAGAAAAAATCCTTTTTTCAGTCTTCTCTCCTTGTATTTATACAAGGTCATCAATACTTGATGTTTAGCAATCTCCTACTTTTTAGGAGAAAAATAGTTACAAAACTGCAACCTTAACCGTTGCATGATTAACTTTTGTTTGTCTATCATTTCAATAGTATAATCTTTCAAACGATACTTCATTGCTTAGTTGAAGTCTCTCCCTCCTTTGATGTTATACATTCAATACATTTCTCCATAAAATGAACAAAATTTCTAGGAGGTGTCGGAAGATCCTTAGTTTCAAACAGATAAAACTTTCATTGGACCTTTGGAAACTGGTCTTCAAAACCTTTATCGACAAACCTGATCACTTTCAACTTTAAATTGGGCTGTACCAACCATCTTTATATTAGGTTGGCATCGATTTCCTTCAAATGTGAAATTTCCGCCTGAATCTCCTTCAATCCCTCTTTGCAGTTCAATTGTTGTTTCACAATGTTTATCTACCCCAGTGGCTCAGAGCAATCATTTCTTTCAATACCTAATGTTTGATTATCCAAAGAATCAAATATTTCCTCACAGTCGTCTTTGATTTCTTTGTCTAACTTCTTGTTTTCATATATGTTTGTTTCCCATACCTTGAGCATGATGCTCCTCTCATCTGTTCTGTGACAGAAAGCTTTAGATTTTTCGACATCTCTCTGTTTCCTGAAAATGCAACTGTTTTCTGGAAGGTATTCCTTGCTTATTTAGCCTCCTTTTCCAGTAAAATAATATTATCAAGGGATTTTCTTACCTCTCGAAAGTAATTCTGGATGATTTCTATTTTGGAGATCAATTTCTACTGCTCGGCTTCTATCTTTGTGTGTGATTCCAGTGAGAGGGTCTGAAAAGCCTTTAAGTCTACGACCCAAAATTCTGTCAAATTTAACTTAGCCTGTAGATTCTTTACAAGCTCCTTTTGTTGAGTAACCTGCACTTGACTTGCTTGTATCCTCTAGTTCATTTCATCTAGGCTTGATTTGAGTGATTGAATTTCTTTCCTTTCAACAACCCTGACCTGCTCCAATCTTTTATTCACCTCTTCTCTAATGTTTTTCTCAACATTCTTTAACTGGTCTTCCAATTGAGCTATTCTATGGTTACTCTTCTTTATCCTTGTTCTCATGTTCTCCAGAGTAAAAAGGTTTGTTGTTGCCATGTCTCCCATGGAGCCTACTACCTCTGTAGCGAAATCCTCCTCTTCCAAATTCTGACCATCTACCAAGACCCTATGCTTCTTCACCATACCCTCCTCTCTCATATACATCTCTTGTTTTAGAACAACCTTCCTCTTTTTGCTGAAAAAATAATCAAAAGGAGGGATCTCATCTCTAGAGATAGGGGTGAGATCACTAACATATATGTCTCCCATCTGTGGGAGTCCAAAGGCGGACTGTAAAGGGATTAAGGAAGCTATGGGACTTCCTATCCCTGTAGATATTTTTTCTCCTATGGCCTTAGGTATATTGACATAAACAGCAGGTGATGAAGGGGGAGTGGACTTACTGGACTCAGGAGGTGTCCTAGACCTCCTCTCTATTTCGGTCTCTGGATTTTTTGTCTATAAGGCTTATTCATTTTGTGAAGACATTTCAGTCTCCCGTGGAATTTCCTTGGGGTTGAATTTATCCCATGTTTCTTTTCCAAAGGCTACAGGAATATCCTCTTGTTCCCGAGGAAGGGTGATTGGTTCTCCTTGCAGTACTTTGGGCATCCCACTCTAACTATGCTTCTGGAAGGTCTGAAAACTAGCTTGCAAGTCAGATGACAGTGTTTGTACCCTCTCTAACACCTCCTCATAGGTCCTAGTCCCTTTGAACATGTCATCACAAGGGGAATTATCATGTTCATAAGCCTTCATATTACAGTGGGCCATGTGTTTTCCGACTAACTGGTAAGGATCGTGCTTCCTGTGCTCGAGGTCTACCAATTTTACCTCCTCCAACGCTGTCGCTTCAACTTTGGAATGGCCCAAGTTGAGTAACGAAAATTTCCCAATCTGAATAGGAAAGACTGGCCAAGACTTATTTTGAGCCATCTTTAGTTCTATCCCAATTCCACCTATTACTATTTGATGAGCTACCTCCCTGCACACCAGTCTGTCAGGGAGTAATTTTGGGAGTGCATGTGGAGGGATTGAACATCGGAAAACTCTGATGTAGGAGAAATTCTCCTCTATAAACTAGTCAGCAACTGCCTTGAGGCTTCTTATGACCAACTCTGAAATGCGGGGAGGTGTACAGCCATACAACATCTGATGTAGTGGTATTACCACAAAATGACAGATTTCATAGAATGAGTCCTTAGCGTTTTCTTCCCAAAGTTTAGAATGATATTCATGAATAGGTTCCGGGTAAGTTGGATTCCAACTCTAATTCATCAAAGGGAAAGGGGCTGTGAAACATATAGCATCCATGATGTATGCATACATATAAAAGGATATTGGTCGGCCTTTGGATCTTGCAGTCTGATATTCCATGACCTCCTTCGCTATGTTATTGGATAAAATCTTATCCCAATTGAAGGTGTAACCTTCTGCTGCCTCGTGCAAAAGAGGTACCCATTCTGCAGGGAAATGGGTAGGACTTTTCTTCCCAAAAAGTCTACATAAAATCATCGCCACATAGACCATATACTCATTTAATGAGGTTGTGGCGTAAATACCATGGGTGTCGGCCCTGAATTTTGCTTCGTTTCTCCACCAGTCTTTGATTATGCCAGGATACATTTGGTCTGACTCAAAACATTCTTTCCTTTGAAAATCAGTCACAAAATCTTTATTATAAATATACTTGGGACTGAGAGACATTTTATACATTACTTGTATATGCTCAGGTCTGAAAGAGCCAATGACGACCCCTCGGTTGTCCAGACTGCTTCTCGTCTGCACGTCTATTCGCTCTAAGGCCCAACTGATCATGTTGTTATAAGTCATGAGTCGCGACCGTGTAGCCACTTTGTGAAGCTCAGACTCCGCTATGTCTCAGAGTTTGTTGTCGGCATCATGAGGGAAATTATTAATTTCATAATCCAGAGTTTCAAAAATTTGCCTCCAGGATTTTATGGAATCGATGGCATGCGGTATTGTATCAGATACAACCTCTCTGTCCGGGCTCAAGATTTTTGCAACTTCCTCACTTTTATTGGGTGCGTTCTTAGGTCCCATGATATTTTCACTGGACCAGAAACCTGTTTACAAAGAAAATGTGTATAAAACTGGATAAATGTAACTTGCTACAGATGTAAAGGATAAGAATGAAGTTCGAAACAAAAGACCTTATTAACCCTTAACTTGTGTTATAATGAGCGTACAGACACAGGCGATGAAAAATTAATGCTTTAATGGAAATATATGCCTGGAGATACGCTTTCGTGTCAAAAATATCTCCATTTATCCGTTATTAATACTGTCGTATATCGTCGATTTCAAAAATGGAATTTCGAGAATCTCTGCCTTCCTCAATTCCCGAAATGCGAAAAGCAGCTTAGTTATCACTAATCATGTTTTAAAAACAACTCAACCTTAATCTTAGACTTTGTTTAAAGAAAACGCGATTTCGCATTTCAGAACTTCAGGGATCCTGTTGTCAGGAGATATGTCATAAGCAAACCCCAGATCGTGAAATTGTGATGGGATTAGTGAGGCGCTAATCATTCATATTAATTCTTTAATTGATCAAGATTAATGATTAATTACTTTTTTACTTTTCAAAAAATCGAGGATCGAGAGTTCGAAGGTTGAGAGTTCGAAAACACTCTAGTAGAAAGAAACCCGAATCGCGAAAGATTAAGGGAAAGATGATTGCGTTTAGGAGTTTAATTAATTACAGATTAAAGAGTACTTTGTGGAACGCAACGAAAAATGTAACATTTATTTCTCCCGAACCCCCCCCCCCCTTTTTTAATTTTTTAATATGTTAAACGTTTTTGAGATTTAGGCACCGGGAAAATGAGATGGCTGAAGATCATACCTCGAGAAAAACTGAATCTCGAAACCCGAAAAAGGAACGGAAGGCTCTGACTCCCTTTTTTTAGACTAAGGGCGGCCCCATGACTTAGGAAAAGATGAAGCTTCAGTTTTAAGGGGTAGAAAAATTTAAACTTCATGTCAACAATAGGCATGACTGCGATAAGGGCGAAGAGAGAAATCCAATGAAATAGGTCTCAAATACTGGTGCCAACATGATCCAGACTACAGAGTTATACTCTGATTTGAATAATACTGCATTGATGAAATGCAAAAATGGTTAACAAGAATAAATGTGTAGAAATTTCACAACTCGAATCCAGGAGACATAGTTGTGCCACAATAGTTCTTGTCTGTTCTGTTTTTGGTTCCATCTCAAGGGTTAGGTATTCAAGGGTTCTACATACAAGGATTTTCCCTATGCTATAGCTCTCTGATATACGTGCGGAGTCCAACAGTAGTACTCAACCCAATATCTCAGGGCACCAACTAAGGAGGCTAGACTATGCCCTTAGTCATATTACTCGACTATCGAGGTAATAGAGAGTATCTTCCCGAGTGTTGTTCCTGGTGGCACTATAGCAGTCAGGCGACTGATCGGTTTATCTATGGAGGGCTTCAGGAGATCTAGGTCGATCTGTATACAAGTGTTTTTTGATGCTCTACCACTCGAAGGGGTACCAACAGGGTTTACGAGGGTGGCCAATAGATGTCCACTTGTATTTCCTGTGTGTATGAATCCCCTATCGAGGGTTTATGCACGTAATGACAGATATCTGTAGCTTAAAGACGCCATAATACGTCTCTACCCTGAAAAAAAATTAACCCACAATTTTCTACTAAAGAAGGTGCTCTGATACCACTTGTAATATTCCAGATATAAAAAAGTATGTAGAACATAAATAAATAGCTAGAAATGATAGATGAACAACAATATAATCAGAAAAACACCACAATAATTCCAAAATGCTACTAGAAGAACACCAGAAAGAGCACTTCGATTACTTAGAGCAATGTTCACTTGCCTCTTCGAGGGGGAAACCTCCAGTAGAGAAAATCTCTATTACAATAATATCCAAGACAAAAGTTCTCATACCCTCGACTCCTATTTATACTAAATATGTCTATAAAAAGAACCATCTAGAGGAAGATCCTTCTAGAAGAAAAAGATTCTATTAGGTCTTCTTACATTGGACTTATTCTTCCTTATTGCTAGGCCTTATTAATATTGACCTTTATTACATGGAAATATATTATTCTACCTACGTGAGGGGATAGGTCCCTAACAACAAGGGTGCATGGTATGTGAATGTGGCCATGGATATTGGCACATTGGATTAAATTCATTTAATGTCAAATTGCATTTGGAAAAGTTTGGTATGTTGAAATGATGCATAGGTAAGGAATGATGTTTCCTTTCATGTTTAGATAGATGTGATGCAACTCTTAGAATGCAAAAATTAAGAATTATTTGTGATTCCATTGTAAATGTGTCGTGAGAATATATATACATGAGAAACTAATAGTTTGTATTGGTTGTGTAAAGAATGAATTGCAGGAAGAATGGTCTTGTATATGGAAGTGTTGTAAGTCCATAGGGAATACCAATGCCTGTTGATTATGAAAGATCCAAACTATTGTGAGAAGGAAATATCATTCTTTTGAACTTTGATTCCAATATGGAATAGATCTAAAAATGAAATGAAATTGTGAATTTGAAAATCTATGGGTAACATATTTGGGAAGAATTTTTGAATGAAAATATATCACAAATTTATGTATGCATGTGAACAGAGGTGAGATGAATAGATTTTTCCAAGGAGGACAGATGGTGGCTATCAAATAAGAAAACATGAAAGAGGGATATTGTTGAATTTTGTGATAAGTCATGATCACCATAAAGAATGTTGTTTTGTGTTAACATAGACTGAAGGGATGCTTTCGGCAGAGAAATCCAGAGGGATGCCTTGACAAGAGAAATCTTGGGGGACGCTTCAATTGTAAGACTCAACGAAGTCTCTGAAACTCTTCTTGTGCGAGAAATATTGGGATGGAAAGATGGATCACCCAAGGGACTGTATAGTAGCGAAGGGGATTCCTAAGCCTAAGCCTTAAAGGAGAGTGACCACAAGGAAGGGGATATTTTGATAGCTCATGTGAAAGAACTCAGTGGAGTTTTAAAAAAAAATCATTTGTTGACTAGGATCATGCACACAATGGGTATGTCAAGGAAAGCAGTGAGTCGAGTTAATGAGACAACCATATGGATGCAAAACCATAAAATTCTCAGATAAGTATCAAGCTAATTGTAAACTTCCTCTTTAACTATGGACAACAATAAAAAAATTTTACATAAAAAAATGAGGTTAATGTGATTGTTGTTTGAAACTGTTGTAGGTATGTGTTGAATGTCAAGATCCTGGGAAATGACTAGACCAATAAGAGGAATACCATTGTTGAGACAACTTAAATAACAAGGCATGGTAGGTGTTGCTGAAAAGAAAACCAAGAAAGGTGTTCCTTTAATGGGGAGGGGATTGTAACACCCCTATTCCCCCCAGCTTGTAATCAATTGTAACTAGTGATTTCCATGCAATGGCATGCAAATATTGTAACTATGTTCCTTTTTTTAATTGTAAATTCCAACATGTAACTATAAGGTTGAAGCCTTGAAGTATTGGCCATGATATCACTAAAGGAATGAGATGGGGTTCTCTTAAGCTAAAAGTCCTCAATACTCAAGCCTCCTTGCTGAAATATTTAATTTGGAAGTATTCATATTATTTCCCTTATCCCCAATCTCAAGGAAATTCAATTAATAAAGGGGGTTGGTAGTTGAACAACCCAACCACCCCAATGGGGGAAGTATGGAGGCCTTCCATAACAAACATGAAGTTTTCAACTAGAGGACAACATGAAAGATCACCCTAGGTTCCAGGATTGACCCATGAGTTTCCTTTTGAGAGAAGAAATGGAGGGATAGGTCAAGAACCTTCCCAAGCTATGCATGTAAGAGAAGCAAATGATTTTCAAGAGGAAAAGGAAGTTGGGGGAGGAAGGATGGATTGTGTAAAAACATAGTAACAGAAGGAGATTGATCTCTAAATCTTGGGTCTAAGAACCCATAAAACATGACCTGAGATAAGAGGGTTGCAAGCATGATGTTGGGAAGGCAAATGAAAAACCTCGAATAGGCTTGAGCTATGTGGGTGTAAGGAAAATCTCTACCAAGAGTAGATTAAAGGAGAGTGACCTTCAAATTTTACTAAGAACCTAAGAGAGATTCCCTAGTGGTATCATGATCTGGCATGGGGGTGAACATAGTGCTAAGAGTGAATGTATCTGAGACTATGGTTGGGTGGAAATGAAAACACCCACAATTAGTTGGTTGGTTGTAACCTGTAATCATATAGGTATATTTTCATTCCATCTAATTAAATGGAGATAAAATATTGATGCATGTGATTGTGTGTAACTGTGTATACCTGGTCAATGGTGTCGATATCGCTCTATTGGAAGTCATTTTACTCATATAATAATACGTTTGAATTGAATTGCATGTGCATCGCATGTATGAGCAGGAGGATCATGTGTTTTATCTTAATTGATTTAAGAAACAGTACAACTGATTTCCCCTTGTGAAAATACTTCTATATTCATTGACTTGGTTGTTCCTCCTAGGTGCATAGAAAAGTATTGTTGCGGCATGATGCCTGTGAAAAGAAAAGAGGCTAGAAAGTTAAGAAATGAATAATAATTCCCAAAAGGAATGGGATATTGTAATAATAGCATGTTGAAGGCCAAAGAAGGTTGATAGACCTTGTGTCATAAACCCCTCCTTTTTAAGAATGCTTTTGTGGAATGAAATCCTCATTTGGGTGTATGAGTAGCAAGGCTTATTTCTTGCTGAAAGAATGAAGGAAGAAATGACCTATAACCTGAGAAGTTTTATGTGTAGTTTGAAGAGATTTAAATCTCTATGAAAGTCTCCTTATTGAAATGGAGAACCTGCTTAATGCATATATTCACACAATAAGTGAAGAGAGAATTCCTTAGTCAATTTATGGGAGAATTATAGATATCATAAAGGCCTCGTAAACCATAGAAAATATCGGGAATAAATCCTTGAACTACTAAGTCCTGAATCAGACTAAAAACCTGGGGAAAAGCCCAAGTTTTGAACCTAAAGAAATCACGGTTGTTGGATTGACGCAGTGAACATGTCCTGACCCTTTTTCAGAGTAGGCTATGAATTATCGTATAAGATGTACACCGAGTTAAAAAAAGTTGTCGATCTGTCGGAGGTTTGTAGGAAGGAAGATCTAGACCATTAGATGAAGGATGATGGTCGGAGTATCCCTGGAGATCCGGAGTGAAAGTACTCCAATGGGAAAGGCCCTAAGGGGAAATCTGGACCATTGATCAGAGTAGAGGTGATATCAACTCTCATTCATGGATCTCCATAGGGTCTCATCTAAGTGAGGTTAAAAGGGAAGGTGACTTCTTGATAATGTCATGCTGACGGGGAATGCCTATGTATCTGAGGGTAATACGTGGAAGCATGTAATTGGTCGAAGGATTTGGGAATGGGTCCTTATCAAGCTCAAAGCTTTGAATGGGAACTTTAATTATTGAGTGTAGAATCTATGGGTGGAGAGATCCCCACCGTCAATCAGAGTTTGGGCTATTAGAATGATTGCGCATGGGGTTGATGAGGGACTCTAATGGTAGAGCTCCAAGAACAAATCCAAGTCATTAGATCTATCAGAGTTTATGCAGGAAATGATCTAAACTGTCAGATCCAGAATAATGTGTTTCGTTGGAGTTTGGTACTCACAACAACCTAGGATGTTGAGGTGTAGGCACTCCGATGGTAAGGCTCCAAGGGATGATTTTGACCGTAGATTAGGTAGAGTCTAAGGATAGACCTCAATCGTTACATATATGATCCATCCTGAAGGGAAATAAAAGAGTACAATGACGTCATGATGACAATTAATACCAACATGGAAGCTTATGTGTCCCTTAGGATGACAAGTGGTGATAGTTGATTGACCGATGGGTCGAGTGTGGACACATTGGGTGAGAAAGGCATTGAAACTTTTTTTTAATTAAAGGCCCGACATGATGACATGGATAGTGCCATGTGTCAGACATAGAAGGTTCCACGTGGTGTAGTGTCAAGGGTGGGCCCTGTTGGGTCGAGACCATTGGATGGTCATTTTAAATCACCAACCGTCGAATCTACGGGACGAGAGATTTGGAACATTCATCATAAACGGAAGGGATAGCAAGGTTATGTGTTGATCATGAGTGCTGACGAAAATGGAGGAATCGACGACATGATGAGGATCATTGGATCTGTAGGCCAGTGAATCTGGTCCGTTGATCCAAGCATTATGTCGTCGAAAGCACAACAGAACGAAGGACTGGGTGTTAAGGACTGATTCCTTTATAATATCCAAATAAATTAGAGTCATTGGATGAGAGGCATGTGGATTGTCGGATCTAGAGTAAACCTAACTAACGGATGATCGTCGAAATTTATGGTTGGGTCTTTGCGACCTATGGAAATAAAATCCCGACGACAATGACTAGAGGTTTTGTGGGATGGGAACTAAGGTTGTGTGAATCATGTGATTGGCACCATGATGGAGCCACGTCAAATGACACTTGGGATCAAAAACCACATGGATTTCAAGTGGAAATGAGGTGCCACTGGCCAATGAGACTCGAGAACTTTGTAAAGCCATAAATTTAAATCTAGAGCTTGTCTTTGAGCATGATGATAGTCGTTGGAAATATCTTGAAGAGAAAAATAAAATGGTGCCCTCAAGAAGAGGTATTGAGATGAGTGAGAAAAAGAAAATTTTAATACCACATCCCTTAAAAGGGTATTTAGGGGGTTGGGCGTGTTACACACTTTTCAAAGCATTGGAAATATTATGGATGTATCTAGAACATTTTATTTTATCCTCATCAATAAACAATAAATGTTTAAATGGAGCATTTGACTAAGAATCTTAGCACATCATTCAATGGGGTTTTGGTATCATATACAGCAAATAGAGAGAACACCCTTGATGAAGCAAGGAACATTATCATCAGGTCACCTTGACACATGGCATCCTCACACATGGTCACATTTCTTCTTAGGAGGAACACCCTTCGTTTTGAGGTTTGTTTGGAGGCCTTCATGGCATAACTTTGTTAGAAAAACATGATCGAAGAGAAATAAAATAAAACAAATGCAGAAATAAAACAAAAAATATACACAATGAGATAGAGACACATATATACATGGTTCATCTAGTGTGGGGTACGTCCACCAAAGAAATTTCCAAGTCCTTTCTTTATTATTATCCAACAAATGAAGGGATACAACCTACAACACACCCACTGTAACTTCCTCTTCTTTCTCTCACAATATCCTCACTCAGAATACAATATTCGCAATGATACATAGTCACAATACATTTCCCTCATAAAAGAGGGTTTCCTTCTAGGGAAAAAAACTCTAACATAACTTCTACCGTGGAGGAGTGTACATTCTTCTAGGGTGTAAAGTATTCATGGGGTATAAACATGGTTGAAAACAAAGACCTTTGAATCAAAAAGATAATCAAGCTCCACAACCAACAATCTTCCACTTGAAGACTGATATCAACAACTCCACCGTTGTTGTATCTGTTGGACTATGATCCTTCGTGGAACTGAAAAATTTATCATCTTCATATTCATGCTTGAACACCAACTGAAACTGAGAAGGAACTTAGTTTCTTATTTTCTTTTCCGACTCTGAGAAATCTGACTCTTTTTTTTTTTTCATAAACACAATGCTCATAGAAATCCAAATCAATTTGTTTAAGATCTGGCAACAAATTTCTTTTGTGAAGTATCTACATCCCCTTATCACTCATGTGTCCAAGCCTATGATGCCACAGTGTTGTATCCACTCCTATAGAATCTAAAGAGATAGAAGAGTCAGTATTACCAGTACATAAATACAATGTACCTACCTTCTCTCCTTTTTCTATCACTAGTGATCTTTTGGTGACCTTCCACACCTTATATGCAAATATGGATATATATCCTTCACTTTCTAGTTGCCTTGTTGAAATTAGATTTTTCCTTAGATCTAGAACATGTCTTGCCTCTTTCAACAACCATTGGTTTCCATTCCGTTGCTTTATTTTTACCTTTCCCATTCCAATAATTTTGCATGGTGAATAATCACTCAAATGAACCTATCCAAAATCACCTTGAACATAATCTAGAAAATGTTTCCTATGGGGTGTGGCATGAAATGAAGCCCCTGAATCTACTACCTAAGACTCAGAAATGTTATCTATAGAAAGAATAAAAGAATCTTGCAACACATGACCTGTTACATTTGCTTCTTGATTTTCCTCCCGTTGTCCATCTCTTTGTTTCTTTGGAGCTCTGCAGTCTTTCTTCAGATGTCATTTCTTCCCACAATTCCAACACTCTATCTTTCCAAATCTAGATTTGGATCTTCCCTTCCTAGAATTCCCGCGGTTCCATGAGCCCTTTCCTCTATCCTTTTGTCTTCCCCTATTATCCATGTTTAATGCATTACCTGATGTCTCACCTGTGCTTTTCCGTCGCATTTACTCACTAAGGATAACACCAACAACAACATCAAATTTTAAAGTGTTTGAACCAGAGACATAGTTACTTACAGCCATGACCAAGTCGTTCCAACTTTCTTGCAATGAGCACAATCTTAGAAGAGCCCTGACCTCATCATCAAAGTCCACTTTTACAGAAATTAGTTGATTAGTAACCGTGTTAAATTCATTTAAATTATCTACAACAAACCCACCTTCTGACATCTTCATATTAAATAATCTCTTCACTAGAAATACCTTATTGGACGCTGAGGGTTTTTCATACAGTTTAGTTGATGCATCCATCAGCTCCTTTGTTGTCTTTTCTTTAGAAATATTGAATGCCACTGACGCTTTCAGGCTCAGTCATATCGTTCCTAGATCCTTTTTGTTAAGAACCTCCCATTCTTCATCCTTCATGGCTGTTAGCTTCTTTTCTATTCCACTCAATGGTAGGAATAGATCCTTCTGATATAAATAATCTTCCATATGCATCTTCCATAACTAGTAGTTTTGGCCATTAAATTTCTCGACCCTAAACTTTCCATCTTCCGCCATTTCTCCCACTCGAATGAGGAACCCTCTTTTCATGTGAGTTACCTTTCTCTCTGATACTGATTGTTAGAAAAATAGGATCACAGAGAAATAAAATAAAACAAATGCAGAAATAAAACACAGAAGATACACAGTACAATAGAGACACAGATATACGTGGTTCACGCAGTGTGGGCTACGTCCACCATATAAATTGCCAGGTCCTTCCTTTATTATTATCCAACAAATGAAGGGATACAACCTACATCACACCTGATGTAACTTCCTCTTATTTCTCTCACAGTGTCCTCACTCAGAATACAATATTCGCAATGATACATAGCTACAATACATTTCCCTCATAAAAGAGGATTTCCTTCTAGGGAAAAAAACCCTAACATAACTTCTACCATGGAGGAGTGTACATTATTTTGGGGTTTAAAGTCTTCATGGGGTATAAACACGACTGGAAACAAAGACCTCTAAATCAAGAATATAATCAGGCTCCACAACCAACAAACTTAGGGGCACATACATCAAAGAAGAGTAGCTTTGTAGCTAGGGAAGTATCCAAGGCTTGTTATATAGCAAAGAAGGAAAGGTCAAAGGTAAAATCACCTTGTTTGAGGAACACCCTAGCTAAGGAGAGGACACATGGAAACTAAAATAACAAGGCGGAAAGCTCATATTGGAATGCGTGCTCCACCATTTATGGAAATATAAAAATATTTTATGGCATAATAAAGGTTTTTGTATCCAAATAAAGAGGTTTTAAGTTTTTTTTCCAAAATATGAAACATTGGTATACAATTACTTAGAAACGTCATTAAAAACTAAAAACGATGATCTGAATTAGTGATCAGGTGGAAATTAAAAG
>JZKD02S1662823.1:0-47769 GCA_000966675.3 Picea glauca
GTAAGCATGTATGGTGCAAATTAGGGTTATAACAGATGCCCCCTAATGTGTGAGGTTAGAAGAGCATCTGATGGCCGAAATACATTACCAATCTTTACTGATGTGCCGAACAAGTAAGCCCAGGGACCAGAAATCGGGAGGCGCCGTCTGCAAAAATAACAATTGTCTCACCGAGGCGGGCATACCCATGCTCGGGATAAAATAAATGCATGGCTACTAATCAAATACACTGTAGATCCATGTCATACAACTATATAAAGTGTAGCTGCGAACAATACACAACAGAGCTACATCTCGAAATCAAAAAGATATACATGTAGAGTATCCATCTTCGTAGAAGCTGATAAGGCCCGATGGCTGGAGATGAGGTCTTCAGAGCTCGAGCAACAACTTCAAAATCTTCAAAACTTGGGTAGGAGGGTAATATGAGTGTATGACTTCACTACCTAGAGGTCTTCGACGGCTCGTCGGTCATGGACTAGAGAATCTTGATGATCAGACTGAAGGCTTCATTGATTTCGAACAAAGACTTGATTGGACGTTCAGGATGGCTAGGTATGAGGGCAAGAGACAAATTGCAGAGGGGTCGACTCAAGCTTGGTGACAAACTTCCCTTGGACAACATCACGACAAATGATGAGACTTAGGCAGCATGGCATTAATCATAAGTTTACGAAGTAGGAGGCAACGCAAACTCTCCATATGTTTGGAAGAATAACCAAACAGAGGAGGACACAACTCTATGCAGTGAGAACAACTTCCTAAGGTCGTATTACATCCCATAGTTTGACGAACAAACAGACAGATGTGCTTTATCCAAGGGCGACTCATTATGCTGCCAATAAAGAAAATACTTCGCCCTTCCTCTTTTTGGGGTATATTTGATTTTTTTTGTCTTTTTCAATAATTTTGGAAAAATAATAAAAGAATGTTACGTTACAAAGGAGAATCGAGTGTCGCAAACATACTAGTTCAAAGCATACAAAACATAGGGATGTTCATGGCAAAGAGACATATGCAAGAAAATGACACTCGGGAAAAATCCTCCAGGGGCCAAAGGTGTCAAGACGCAGAGGTAAAATGCTACAAGGCTTGCGTATAAGGCATGCTTCAGATGGTTCAGTTGAGAGCAACATGGAGCTGACATTAGGCCAAAGATGCGGGTATGCAAATGTGATTAACAAGACACACAATGGTAACGTCCTTCGATGTAAGTTTAATGAGCCCAGAGAAGGTAAGCTTGGTGGTTTTTCATATTTAGAGAGTCTAAAAAAACATAAAAGGAGACTCCACAGGGGTACATTTTTCAGAGATAGTCTAGTCGGTTCAAAAAAGGGGTAAACTAGCGCCGACAAGACATCTATTCAAAACCATTTTAACGAGTGTGATAAGGACAAGATCACTCGACCATTTTTTCATTTTTAAGGACTCTGAAAAAAGCTTAACTATGGACTCCGTCAGGGATGTTCTTCTGGACCAGTTTAACGAGTGTGAAAGAATAAGGTCACTCGACGATCTTTTCAATTTTAGGGAGTCTGAAAAGAGCTTAACTATGGACTCTGAGGGGGTTCCTTTTTCGTAAGTTTAGTCCCTTAGGCCCAAAAAATGGGTAAAATTATACCTGAGGGTACTCTTCTAGAGAACTGAATTTTCATAGAGTATACCTTTGTTCGTACAGTTGACCGTATGGACCGAAAAAGGGGTAAACTACCGCCGGACAGACGTGACTTCAAATTTCAGTTTAACGAGTGTGAAGGACCACAAGATCGCTCAACAATCTTTTCATGTTTAGAGGGTCTGAAAAGGGCTTAAAAGAAGACCTGTAGAGGTTACTTTTCTCAGTTAATCCAGACGAGATCGAAAAGCATAAATGCAGTCTCGTCGGATGTTGCTTTCAGATCTCAAAGCTAGCTTGAAAAACAACAAAGTTAGCTCATGATCGACACTGTGTGGGTCGATGTCGGGTATCTTCTTGGGGGGGCAATATGCTCCAACGAAAACATTGTCTACGACGCCAGGGGTTCTGGAGAGATTGATCGGTATGGTTTCAACGATGGTTGCCATATTACCCTTAGCATAGACCTCGTGTGTAGCTAAGGGATCAATAGGACAAGACCTATCTCCAGTCATAGTCAAGGTGAATTCTCCGGCCTCGATTCTACTTAAATCTGGGAGGAAGTATGATATGTGATGAAGATCATCCCAGAGTTTGTCCGGACTAGTCATTGCTTCAATTATAGCTTCATCAGAGGGCAATACTAAGTCTAATGAATCGGTGTCAGCGAGAGAACCCTGAGCCCAAATAGGCTCTAGAAGTGGATCGAACTCTTGTGCAGGAGTTGGATCAGTGTTGGATGAAGCTTGCTGGACTAAAGAGTACGCTACTTCAGCTGCGGACAAGGGCATGGACATGCCCGGGTGCTCTGTCCCATCCATCGTGGTCGATGGGGAAGGAAGTATCCACGGATCGGTGAAGCAAGTCGTGCAAAACGACGAAACTTGAAAAATTTCAACCTTATGGTGGTTGGATATGAACTTGACATCGCCTTGAGTGGGCGGGTAATCGAAGGTACCGATCAAAGATGGGCACAAACCAACCCCTACATTGACTACGCCTGGTTGAGGATTATCAATCATTGGGACTGCGGACACCCCCAATGAAGGGTCAGATCTGGAGAAAGACAATTGATCAATGGTCACAATCCGGTCCTCGTGTGGAAACAACAAGACCCGAAAAACTGTAGCAACCACTGCTTGCATGGCATAATTCCAACTCCTTCCTAAGAAAATATTGTAGTCGAGAGACGCGTCGACTACCTCTACCTCAACACACACGGTCTTCCCTCCCAATTGCACTGGAAAAGAGGGAATGATACCATGTGGTCGGAACGAACGACTGTCGAAAGCAGTGAGAAGAGTGGGCGACAGAGACAAAACAGGTTGGCCAATGGCCTTCCAACATGCCAACGACATAACACATGTCGAGGCGCCCTCGTCAACCACCGTGCAGAAAATATTTTGAGTAAAATTTTTCGTGGGGTGAGCCACTACTATCTGAAACGCTACGTGGTATGGCAGACGATGTTTTAAGTTGGTTGTATCTAGCATGATGGTACCTAGATTACAAGTCTCAGTAGATCCTAGGGCGGTTAACAAAGATTTCCTCTGGGAAGGGCAGCTTTGGAGGACCTCCAAAGTGGACATCGCACAAGGGGTTTGAGACAAATCTTCCACCACATAATAGTTCTGGGCGGCCCTTGCGTTTGGGTTATGAGAAGCTTTTTTGAATGCACCTTTACGGATGCATGCCACTATTTCGTCCAAAGTCTTCTCAATCTGTAGAGGAAGAGATGGGAGTTCGACTTCTTTGCCCTTCTCAGAAGTGCTTGGTTTACTATAGTCATGCGCTCTAGTTGATAGAAAAGCATCACCCTTCATCATATATACATTCGTGGATGCGGGATTGTTCGAAGACGAAGAGGGTCCTTGACTGCCCCCTCCCGCGCTTGTAGAGGACTGGGTTAGGTTTTGTCTATGTTGAAATGGACTGGTTAACACAGCAGGCTGTTGATGTGTCACAAACTTCTGGGCCTTTACAGGCCGGAGACATAGGTGGGTCGGGTGGTCTTCCGCGCACAGGTTGCACGGATACCTCGCCTTCCATTTCTCAGTGTTGCCCCCGCCAACATTATCAGTGGGTTTCTTATCCCCCTTACCCTTCTTTCGTTGTTTTTTCTTTCCTTCAGGCTATTGGGTGGCCTTTGGATTAGTTGATTGCACTGTGTGTACATCCGACGTTTAGGTAGGGGGCATAGCCAAAGCAGTAGTTTGGCTGGCCGCTGTGTGTTGTATAGATAACTGCTGCAACTGCTTCGTTAATTGCTTAGCGGGCTTTGTTTGTGCTAAACCAACAATACCATCGGCATGTGGTCCGACTCTCTGTCTAATGTTATCAAGTATTGAGCGTGGCGCATCTGGCAAGATCTCGTATAATAAACCGGACTGAGAATAGATTAGCTCAAGTTGTTGAGCTCTCATGATGGCGTCTTCTTTGGAAAATACTCTCGACGTCGCGACGTCTTTGGATAACTGTGGGACCAAAGACTTAAGGAACCACTCAAGCAGGAATGCTGGTGGGGCTGATACCTTACTTAAACTCTTTCGGCGTCTCCATTCTTGGATGTGATCAGAGATACGGTTCACTTTTGTTTGTGAGAAATTGGCCAGCAATTCGGTGCCAGCATCGTATCTCACAGGTAACTAGAAATGGTTTAGGAAAACCATCGCCAGTTCGCTGAAGGAAGAGTATCTTGAGCGATCGAGCTCAATGTACCATTTCGCGGCACTCCCAATGAGAGTACGTTGAAACAATTGCAACTGTACGAAGTCGTCTTTCAACGAGTTAGATGAGCACCAAAGATAGAAGGTAGTCACATGATCTCCTGGATCTTCGTTGGGCTTGGCTTTGAACTTTGGGATGTACGAAGGCAACTTCGTCGGCATAGAAGGCCAACGTGGATCGTGACAGATAGGGTCATTCAACAACCTTGTCAAGTCTGAAAAATGCAAAGTTGCTAGGAAGGGTAGTTTGGGTTGTTGGTGATAACCTGGGAAAAAGGGGCCTGGAGTTTGACTGGCACCAGGTTGCCAGGAAAAGTTCGGCTGCTGGCCGGGGTTCTGGTAAAAACCATGGCCATGGCCAGTGTATGGATTTTGCGTGTGAGGAGACATCATTGGCTGATTTCCAAAATAGGACATAGATGGTTGGGCATGCATTACATTCGAAGGACTTTGGGAAGGGTTGCCCCATGTTGGTCTCATGGGGATAGGTATAGTACTTTGTCTGGGGTTCCATTGATTGTGAAAAGAATTACACCAGATCGCCATTCCTGACGAGGGAACGGATCCCTGCCAAGAATTCCAAGGCCCTGATGCGGAAGAAGTTCCTGGGTGTGCCCCCTGTGCAGGAATAATACCTTGCATAGGAATAGGTTGTCCAAAACCGGGATTGCCCCCAGTCGGGAAAACAACGGATGAGAAGGCATTGTTACCAAACACACCGAACAAAGAAAATGGTGTCGAACCTACCGACATATTATGCGAAGGTGGTCCTTGACTCCTCGCTCCAAGGAAACTATGGTGTGCATGTGGCCCAACGGATTGCTGATGCGTGCCACTGAGCGAAGGGCATGAAGGAGGTATATGACCTCCTCCATAAGGGAAAGCGTTAAAAAGAGCAAGAGTGCTCCCCATGTGTCCCTGCAAAGGAGCGTTAGAGCTCCCTGCGCCCAGACCCGAAGTCTGTGAAGTGGAGTAGGAAAGTACAGGACTTGTACCTGAACTAGGCATCCCATATGAGAATGGAGGGCCTATCGCACTTGGTGTGAAAGGGGTTGTGGCCGCCGCCAAAGACAGGATCAGACCACTGTATGATGTAGAGGCGGTCGAGACCATGGTGGCTCAGACCGGTGACGGTGGGTTAGGAGGTGGAAACTCTCCTGTGGTGACAACCGTAGTGGGAATTAAAGAATTCCCAGAAGGAGTAACAACATTTGTTTCCATTGCTGCGTGCGACACTGTCTGACACTCGTAAGGATGAATCGGTACAATGGTGGGTGTCGAAAGATCAGTGGTTGGGGTTTCAACTAGACCAAGAGTTTTCACTCCAAGGTCTAAAACAATTGATTTCTCCGGATGTTGGTCGGGCACAATTTCTTGTGATCCGGTCGCTTCAAAAGACCCTTGTTGGTCTAGCTTTCGCCTTAGTGGTGGTGGGGGTGGCTCCAGTGTAACCGGTGGCAGGCCAAGAAGCCTTCGTGACCGGCGGAGCTCGTGATCCTCCACTGTGTGAGAAGACCAAAGACACTCTAGGGCATTCTAATCGTTCAAAAAACAACACACACTAAAAAAGTCCCTATAAGATAAGACATGCAAACACTAAATTAATTGGAAGAACAGTTACAACAACCAACACTAGAGCAACTTACCGGTGCAAGTGCAACTCAAGCATGGAAGCACCCTCCGGCTATACTCTTCAAAGAGTGGCCCGATGTCTGTCCTAGGTACCGCGGTATAGCCCCTCAGTCACCTATCTATGTCCCTAAAAAAGATAGGCAACTAGGTTTCCAGCGCGCTAACAGTCACCAGGTGGGTACAGTCGAAAGTCGGGTAGACCACAATGAGCAGGGTATCGAGCCTAAAACCTATCAAGGGTATCGAGAGCAAGTGGTCCGAAAGAAAACTGAGGGCCTCGAACGGATTCGAGACCCACGAAGGTCCGTGGCAAATGCAATCGACGGAATCCCAAGACAATCCCTCTATATGTTGTCTCCACTACAATTGGTCCAGCTTTGGAGGAGTTATCTCCACTACCTTTCCGCATGTGACCTCGTGTTTATCCCCTGTGTTATAGGGGTGTCCCAGATAAATTTCATGATACCGGACTTGGACACTCCCTAACTCAGACTCTAATGTTTGATTTTAATGGCCTTGAAGAGTTTCCTCTCCAACCTAATCCAAGGCCCTAATCCTGAACTAGTTGGTTAACCCTACAAACATAAAAGTCTAATGAATTTTAGATTTAGCGTTAATTTTATGGCTTGTCTTATGTCAAAGGGTATGAAAGTGAAACTAGTGATGTTTGAAAGACGAAAGTAAAAATGAACAGAAAGCTGGAAACAAAAACTTCACTTAATGCAAATTTTCAACAACTTTTCAAATTTTTTAAGAAATTTTCTAAGATCTGTTGAACAACAAACTCAAAGCAGGATTTCACTCGACTACGAGCTACTTACGATCTAAGTAAACTATCAAGAACTTATGAAAACAAAGAATTTTCCCTGGTTACTAATGCAAAACAACACTTTTCAACCAAACAAAGAAATGAAAGTTTTTTTTTTTTTTATTTGAATGCTCAAAAAGCAAAATGGAAAAATATCAATAAGTAAAAAACCAAGAAAAAACTTCTGGCCTAATCGCAGATCGCAAAGAATCACTACAAGAAATCACACTCTAGCAACTTAAAAAATGACTCTCACACTTGTCTAAAAATCCTAAAGAAAATTTTGATGAAAACTTTTAAATGAAAAAAGAAAGCTATGGCTGAGATCAAACTTAAGCTATTGACTGCTAGGACAAAGATTCAAAAACCTGAGAGGTATAACTCTTGTCAAGGGAAAGGATGACTGTCTCACCTTCAACAAAAACTACCCTGCACAAGCACACTACTAACAATTCAACAACGAGCGTCTGCACGCGAGCTGTGTAGAGCCAGAGGGTGTGTACACACGTGCTGGCCTTATACAGGCCGCGTGTATCTCTAAAACTATGAAACAAATAAAAACAGACAATCCAAACCAGGAAGAGATCACTGATATTGAGAACCAGTATCTCTTGAAGGCTTAGACACTTTCTTTAACAGAAAAAAGAAAACAATGTAAGGAAAAAATTCGTAAAACAAACCAATTTGAAATGAACCCTAATCTATAGACTGCAAACAACCAAGACTAGAAAGAGTTCCAGAAAACCCCTGAGAATGACTGATTCTAACAGGGAAGAGGATGACTGCCTCAAAAATTTTCTGGAATCATACACGTTACTGTTACTTCTTCAACTAGCGTTTACATGTGGGCTGTAAGAAAGTAGGGCGCGGGTACATGCGTGCAGACCTTATGCAGGCTGCGTGTACCTTTGTGGGTCTTGAAAAAAATTACAGTCGAGCAAAGAAACAAAGATAGCTGGTATGGAAGACCAGAATCTCTGTCAGTGCAGACTTTGCAGAAACTTCAAAGAACAGGAAAGAAAACCAATCTTTTAAAAATACCCCAAAATATTCCCAGGAACCCTAGAGACTTCCCCAGTATGGTCGCCAATTCTGTTGTGGTGGGAAATCCCTCTATGGACTAGCATTTAGGGTTATATTATGCATGCATATAAGACTGAAAGAATCCTACTTTCTACCTTCGTCCCAGACCTAATCCCCATTTCTTTTAAGCAAATACATGGTTAAACAAACATACCTTGTTCCGGATGTTCGATGTCGATCCTTCTTCACACTTGATTGCTTGTTGGTAGTTATCCTCTCAAGACTGACCTGCGTACAAAACAAGAAACAAACTCTACATGCATTTGTTCTACAGATTAATGGGTTAGAGATTCAAACATATATTCGCTAAACTATGAAGAACTCATATAGTGGGATAGGAAAAGCATTTCTTTATTATTAATTTTAATGAATCAACTTACAATGTCGAGACCGGCCACTGCTTCACGAACCTGATCCTGGGCTCCTCTTCAACTTTCCTCCAACTTATTTTCTTTGTATCTCTCTTTGCACAAGGATGGCTAAAGGGTTGGGACAATGGGAATGTGCAATTGGGTAGAGTTTCTTTACTCTTATTCTCCTCTCCCAAATATGACCCCTAACCCTTCTTTTATAGGCTAGAAGAAGCTAGGTATTTGGGAGAACCTTCAGCCACGCATGGCCGGAAGGTTCAGTTAACTCACCCAAAGTTGTGTGTTCCATCGACAACTTTCCTTTTTTTGTGCTTCTGTAGGTCCACGTGGGTTGTAGTGGGCCAGCTAGTGTGGACATTGTAGATCCATGCGGCCTGTAGTGGGCCAGCTAGCGTGGTCTTTTAAAAATGGAGTTTTTTAGAAGAGTTGTTCAGTAGTGGCTTGGAAAAGAAGGGTTATGAGATGGCCTGATGCCAGGTAAGCATGTATGGTGCAAATTAGGGTTATAACAATCATGCCATTGTCCATTCATCACCTTCTTGCAAGCTAAATATAGGGGATACTAGTGCTTTCAAAACCGAAGCACCCATTTCACTATTCCACCTGGATTTATCATGTGTACATTGACAACTCCCTACAAGTGAAATATCTGATTTTTCTCATCGCAAACTTATACATTTTACCAACATACGATACACGAGACATGCAACCCTTTTCTTCCACATCTCTTGGACATAAACCCGAAGAAAGATTCTAAAAATATTTCATCCGTTTCACATTAAATTCATACCGAATTTCTGAGTGTATTTTCCACGCACTCATGTTATGATAAACAAACCTCACCTTTAGTCCCGTCTCTATGTATTCCATGCTCAATATTTTTTTGCTGCTCCCAGATCCTTGATCTCGAATGTCCAAGCCAACTGAGCCAACCCGTTGATCGTCACCATGCTTCTGCTTGCTCCAAGCATATCGTCAACAGTTTAATCACATATATAGTGGATACCAGTGTTATTCCCACTTCTTGTAAATCTCGGCTCACCATGAAGGAATCAACATCTTGTACCAATTGCCTAGGTACCATTAGGCCATACAATGAATTACTTGAGCTTTGCAAACAACTCTTTTGTTGTGATCATGAGCACCTTCAGTGCTCCACCTCTAACATTGTCTTCGAGACCTTCACCATAAACAGACGAAGTCAACCAAGTGAGCTTAACTCAAACTCACCTCCAGGCACCTTTCAATGGAGACCCATAGCTCCACCTTAACATTAACATCTCCTTGACCAAATCCGGCCAAGTCTCCCAAGTGAGTCTTCACTGCTCACCTTCAGACCCATTTACAATAGAGTTTCACATAGCCTAAACAGACTTTATTATATGCAATTTCATGGACTGACCCGAAACCCACTCCCTATCACCTAAGCATACGTCTAGACTTTACCAACGAGATACTGAGGTACGAGGTACGCATGCCTATTCAGGTCTTACAGCTGTATACCCAATTACATATAATAATTTTACATTTACAACTCCATAGTAAAAAATGTTCATACTTTAACTTAATTATTACCGTTGTTGCCTCGAACACAAAGACCTCTGCTTCTTCCTTAGGTTGCTTCTTGACATAGTCCACCGCCGAACCAGTCTTATCCTCCAACAGATTCATCTCTTCAATGGCCTCCATCACTGTCACCAAAGTGACAGGCTACAAAAGATAACAGGTAGACCCATTGAACTGCCAACATTATGTCTGTGTGATTACCACGCCGCCTCCAACCTGTAACAACAAGCTAGATTAAAGACCAAAGTTTCACTTCATTTCACCTTCCCTGGCAATGGATTGCAGGCTCACCACAAGTAGTCACATCCATGGTGTAAACATAGGCAAGCGACCACAAGTCCATCCACTCATTGCAAGCATATTATGATTCACGAACTCCACAAACTCAGAACGTCCAGAGGTCTTGAACCACAATGTATGAACGAATGTATGGGAACAAATGAAGGTTTGGTTCGTTCTATATATCTATGGCCGGAAATGCAACAACAACCAACCGACAACATAAAATATCAGGTTCAATAGACAAGGCTACAAGCCAGGCTCATAACGGTTGGGTTGCATAGATGCCAACACTCCATGCTGGTGCATTTTGACTGTTCATCCAACATACACACCCAAGCACCTCATGTAGATCGAAGAAAAGAATCAGACAGGGGGGCCTTGTATGCATAACATGCAAAGAGCCAAATATAAGAACCAATTTGTCCTTAAGTACTAAAACATGACCTCAGAAACTGAAATTACACTTTGAAATGAGCGAATCAAGGCGCAACAAACATATAGCTACATCAGTTGCACATGTTAGCACCATTAAGTAGAGCAACATTGTTGAAACCCTAGGCCCTGAGCCACCCTGCTGCTGCTCGCTTCTTGGAACCGTGTTATACACTTCCATTTCTCTACCTACGATGATATGTTTCTCCAGCAAGACTCTATCTACGATGTTGGGGTTCACGAAGACCACAAAGTCGAATTTGCGAGCAGTCCCGATGTTTTGTTCTCGCATAATCACACTATCCACGACCTCTCTGTAGCACTTGAAGTAGTCTCGGAGAAGGATCATTCATCACCCCATCAACATGAGGAGCTATGACGCCCCCAACTCCATACCCGCCCGCAGGTGCACCGCCTGAAACATCAACTGCCTCACCTGTCTTCCATGCTGTATCCGGGTACCCACTTGAGCGACATCCTGGAAAAAATCCTAGGTATCACCAAATCCACACCAACAAACTTGTTGCATTGCCATTTTCTAGCCTTCATGGAAGCACTAACTTGGGGCACATTCCGCGCCATGGATGCGATCAAGGCAATCCCGTGCTCAACAGCCGAAACGGTATTGGCAGTGGGAACATTGACCACCAGGCACCCAAACTCAGTGGCTGTCTGCAGATCCACATTGTCTATACCCACATCCACTCTTTCGACAACCTCAAGCCTCCCGCACGAGGATTCTAACACCTCACGGGTCACTTTGGTGCCGCTCCTCACGATGAGAGCATCGTAGAGCGATATCTTTGTGCAGATATCCTCCTGCGATAAATTGTAGGAGAAGTCCACATTGGCCTCACTTCGAAGCAGCTCTAGACCGCCATTGACCTCAACTCTGATACCACTTGTTGGGCTATAATCCCACCGAGATCTAACACACAGCAGAAACAAATAGATGCACAGTAGATTCAATTACGCAATAGACAAAATATTTACGTGGTAAAACCCTCTAACTCCAGAGGGAAACATCCACGGGACAATGGCAAAGTCTTTCTATTATCAGGAACCAGGAGATTACATCCAGCATTAGGCAACTGGGCAACCCGGGAGAGGGCTCTAAGCCCGTGCTCAATATTTGCCTCTTAGGCATACCTATTTAAGCAACCTCTCCTTCAGGTATATAAAACTAAATGCAATAAATTCTACCACTATTCTTGCTGAGTGGTTTCAACAAGAGAAACCTCCATGAAACAACTAGACCAATTTAGGTCAATTAGTTGTCACTTTCCCAACACTCTAAGAAAAAAAACCACTTTCTTGCTGAGTGGTGCTCCCAATGGATATTTTCTCTCAAATCCTCATGGGCATAGACAATGCTCTCCGACATATTCAAACCCTCGGGAGCATAAAAGAAGATCTTCAAGATATTCAAGAGTCCATAGAGAGCTATATTATGAGGACCATATACCCTTACATCAAGAAAGAATATAATCAAGAAGGATCTCTGTGGTATGATTTCAAGGTCGATTGTGATGATTGTTATAAGGATAGTTGTCATCTTTGGGATAAAAAACACTTTCATCTTCTATATGATGACTCTACTCCACCTGATGTAGAGGACATTATGAAGAGAAGTCAAGATCATTCTGTGAATACTATTTTTTCAGTTTTCTCACTCTCTTGTACTAGCGTGTTATGTGGTTGATCTTTTGGATATGGAGGGATCTACATATTTTGATCCACATGACCAATGTAGACATTTGGAGCACCATTTTCAACTAGCTATTGAGTCTAGGTATCTTCATCGAGGAGTCCACATAAGCACTTAGACATGGGACCTAAGTTTATTGTGGAGCTCAGATTATTTCAACATGGTGGCTAGCACTTATACATGTGATCCCTGTTCTCTAACCTACTTCAACATTACAATCCACACTTATCCATGGGACCCTGGTATATGGTTGTACTTCCTCATAACAAGCGTTGAGGAAAATGATTTTCTAAGGGGGGTGGAATGTAGTGCATCTAGGGGGATAATATGGGGTACTTAGGGAGGTAACCAAGGGGAATACTAATAGAGGTTAATTTTAGCAAATAAGGCCTAGTGCTAACACAATAAAGGTGAGAAGGCTTACTAGAAGGTTCATTCTCTAGAATGTTCTTAGGTGGTAGGTAGTATTATATATAGAGGTGTAAGCAATGTATTGAGCATGGTTGATCAGTATTGTATTTGGAGCATAGCCCATTAAGAGTGACAAGTGTCTAAAATGACATACTTTCAACACCTGTCTATACCTTTTTGCTTAACATTTTTCGTTAGTCACTTCCTTTTTTATCCTTCCTTTATCCAATTAGCCCTACTTATCACCAAGGTATGGATCCTTCCCCATATGCCATTATTACATTATTTTTACATGATTCTTAAAAGGAACTTGTTACTTTCAGTTACTAATATAGATACACAGGAGAATACAATAGCCGCAACACCTCTCTGTTGCAACTCCAAGTGATGTAGTTGCCTAAATTTCTGTTCGATTTTGACAGCATATTGATAAGCAACTGCCAATGATGAGATGTTTAGGAAATCCATTTTGGTTTGGATGTACCTATGCAGAGCCCCATGGTATTTCAGAACTAGATGTCGCTCAGAGTCTTTGATACCTAGCTTGGTGCACAAGGTATGGAAAATATTTGTGAACTTCAACATTGTTTGTCTCTTCTCTTACCGCAGTGTGGTCCATCCCATGTATTGGTCTTCATAGTTGTCAACAAGATAGTATTGTTCCTTGACTACATCACACTAAAATCCCAAGTGGGATCGACACCGTATATTCCAGATTCCTCTGTGGAACTTTGCTCCTAGTAAGTTTCCCACCAATGTTTGACATGGGGGAGAGCCTTAAGGAGTGCGGAGGTGATCTTTTCCCCGTCGAAAAAATTGTGAACAAAGAAATAACCTTTTAGCAGAGTCAACCATTTTTCTAAGGCATTCGCATCTATCTAACCTTCAAATACGGGAATATCGAAATTAAATTGTACCTTGAAGGGAGAGGTTCCTCCAAAGTGGTCGCTTGATGAAGATGCACCTGTTGCTATCGGTAGGCACTGAAGGATGTGGGAAAAATTCTCCATCATTTTGTCCCTCTGTCGCGCGAGAGCTTGGTCAAGCAACAAATTAATAGAATCTTCTGCTCCGTCGTTTTTATTTTCTTTCACCATAGAGGGTTTGTTGGGTGTGCGAGAGTGATCGTCCTCAAGAGAGAGAAGCTCGAGATCCAACTTTCTATACTCGGACCTTGTCGGGGACATGCACTGAAAAACGATCAAGAGCAGCCTACTCTGATACCACTGATCCAGATTATTTTTGGAGCGAAATGAAAGCAGACAGATTACTATCAAATGCACATAAAAATTGCCAGAAACAAAGAAATACAACAATACATGATTTCTATTAATGAAATAAATGTGCAAAGACTATAAAAACACATAGTGCAAGACTCACTAGAATGGTGGCAGCTTTATCTCTGAGAAGAGATGTGACTGCTACGCTTATTTTCCAGAAGATGACTACAATGAGGCTCTGAAGGCATTTTTATGATAAACATGAATGCCAAAACACTAGACATCCAAAAACGTAACCCTAGGAGATGAAGAGCCAAAATTCATGTGGGCCCCGTTGGGGTAAGTTAGTACATTAACTTATCGGGGTCGTAACTTTTGCATACGATATCCGTTTTAGGTGCATGATAGCCTGTTGGAAAAGTATTTTTGAGAGATATGAATTATGTCATCAAACTCTAACTTTATCTACAGTTTGACAATGGCAAGCCAAGAAAACACTGTTTAGAGCCCCAAAACAGACCTGGAAGTACATAAAGATGCATTGCCATGAAAAATTCCAAAATAATCCAGTTGGAATAGGTGGGCAGCCACCAATATCCACCTGGATGTTGTGTAGGTCTTCAGGATATCCCCGTAAGTGCAGAACCCACAATTACAAAGAAATGTCCCCATTACAGAGAAACGTGCTGAACTGAAAACTGTCCAGATGATATAGTTGGAATTTGGAACAGGCGGGTGGCCACCAATATCCACCTGGATCAAATGAGTACCTAAATACCCATCTTAAATAAATTGAAATCACATCTTTGTAGCTTCTAACGTTGTCATAGAGTCAACTACCATAGAGTCCTTGACATTGAAATTGTCTAGGTGTCATTTCTATAACAAATGCAAAAAAACAAAAAAGAGACTCAAATGACTTAATTATGAGCTTATTTCAACAATTATGTAAGGGTTTGATTGATTAGTTATGGGGAATATCTACACATATATGAATTGTAAGGAGTTATATGTGAACAAATTGTTGATTTTGAAAGGCTAGGCCCATCATTTGATTTTTTTTATTTATGAATATTGTAAAGTCCAAGCTATTCCATTGCTTCTTCCTCGTGTATGGGGTGCAATTCACTTTTAAAAGGAACTTAGAACACAAGGGAAAGTGACCAGATAACTACTTTGGGATCTAATGGTCATGTCATGTAGATTGATAAACATTTTTAATAATTTAATTGTTCATACAGCTAGACCAATTAGTGTTTATGGATTTTTCTCAGAGAAATTGAAGCCTCGTCGGTTGCGTGCACTACAAAGTGTGCACAATATTACTTTTGGTTGTAATTTCAAGGTACACACACCCATGCTCATTAACCCAAAACATATTATTGTTATTATTATTATATATATACTTTCTCTCGAGTTGTGTAACCTATTGTGACACATGTAGAACACCTTACACATGACAATCTAATGTCAGGTTTTGATAGGCGATGTGTTCCTTGGTTGGTCTGCTAGTGTATTCCTTCTATCCTCCCTATGCTCTATAGCCATCAAGTAGTTGTGTAAAATAAGATCCACAAATTCTTGTGATGGAAGGAGGTCAGTTGGAGGGTTTCAATGCTTTAGGGACCATGATAGAAATGGCGGTCATGCCTGACATCTGGTGACGATCAAAACATTTTTTTTTTTTTTTAAACTTTGTCACAGAGCTTCTCGACCTTAAATGCCATTTGGATTATTTATAAAGTAGAATACTATAGTTTTATCTTTGAATCCAAGAAATATTATGAACATAGAGGTTTGAAGAAAGAGATAGAGGTTTGCATGCATTGACATCGTACTTGACCATGACTTCCTTCTCAATTCCAACATATCCACATGTAGAATGTGAGTAGGTGGTGAAATATTATTTAGAGTTCATTGTAATTGTAAAAAATGTCTTCCCACAAACACATTTTGCATGTTCTCTCTATCCCCATAAAGGCTAAGGCTAATTGGAATTTCAATGACAAAGCATAAGATTGATTCCCTCATGTATACACATTGTATTTTCTGAAGGTGATAACAAAGTTTGATTGGATCTTCTTGAAGGTAGTAGCAGAAAAAAATCTAATAAGAATGTACAAGATATACCAACTTAAATTAGAGACGTGATTAGTAGAAAATGAATATGTTTTTCTGTCATGTGCTTACATTGTGAGTGAAAATTTAAAAAAACAAATTCACATTCAATGATAGAGATGAGTGTGGATGATGAACAATATGTCAATTGGGTTCTCTTGAACTATCTCGAAACTCATCCTCTCCAAGGATACGCGCTCCTCGACATATCCAAGGACATCGACATATCGCCTATGAGGTTCCTCCTCCACTTGTTTACACAAACAATTTAGAGGACACAACTTTTTTTGAGACTCTCTATTGCCTTGTAGCATACCTCTCATGTTGAGACAATGGAAATACTAATAAAAACATGTGAGCAAACCTTATCAAAGTCCCTAGTACATCAATGGTGAGGTAAATGGGTTTATATGGATGTTTGAGAAAGAAATAACATCCTTGGAAGCTCATCTAATTAAAAAATCCTACCATGCAAAAAAATAGTATTAAAAATATAATGTGATGTTATCAAATAATTTATAAATTTCAAGCATCCATCGGTCAAGGATTTGATGTTACTTTTTCTTTGCAATAGGAAATAGGGTCGAGCGACAATAACACCATGACGTTGATGTGGCATCCACTCAGTACCATGATGGTCAACATGATAGGTTAATTTGTAGGAGACATAGCATACAAACTCTAATTGAGGTAAACTACATGTCAATGGAAAGCTATCAAAGTGTAGAACAATGTCGAGAGGTAGGGAGTTAAGCTTACAAAGTTTTGGCCCCAAAAACGATCATTTAAGACCTCAAATTGGCTTTGAAAGGTTTTGGACCCCAAATCACCAAAGTGAAACTTTCCCATAAAATGGGTCCTACAAACCAATAGCTCCAATTTTCCACCCAAAATATTAAAATAAATAATAAATTATGTAGTGATCTATTCTAAATCAAATACTTTTTAACCTCTTTTTTTCGAATTTTAAAATCACAAAAATTAACATAAATAAAATATCTAATTATAATTATAATTAAAACAAAATCAATATTTATTGATAAACATTTATTTTCAATCACATAAAAGCTATACTAACTCCCATAATAACTAAACAAAACATTAAAATTTTTCCCATATTCAACCATATTATAATAAAATTTATATTCAACCATATTATAATAACCTCAAACATATTATGATAAACTTTATATTCAACCCTATTATAATAAACTCAAAGTAAAATCCATAATTAAGATAGGGAAAGCAAGAAGGCAACGACCTATGTGATATATAATACTTTTTCATTATATATGGCACTTCATTATAAGGACATAAGCAAAAACTTGAATGCACATAAACAATGCGTCTTGAAACACAACGATGAAGCAATAACAATTCTTATTATGGACAAAGACACTAAATTTTTTCTATAGTATATGTGTTTTCCATTTTTTTATTGTAAGTTTTATGTTTTTTTAAACACTTTTTGAGGCCATGATTAACTCTATTAACCTTTTTGTCATTGTTTTTGGATGACACGGAGTGACATTAGGTGAACATTATAGGTTCGAGCAACGTAGGTAAACCATTATATATTATTGTACTGCGTTCGACAGCAGTACATAGCCATGAGTTTGCTCTGAATTTAGTATTACTTCTGGTTTGACTTAAAACATTTCACTCAAACTTTATGTTAAACATACAAAACAGTAAAAAATATTTTTTTATAATAAAAAATTATGGTTTTTTTTGTATATTATTGGTTTATATATTTAGAGTGTTATTGCAAGCTTCACTTTGTTCGAAACTTAATACAATTCCTAGATTGACTCCACGTCTTCGAGATGAGATCAATAATCTGGAAGCAGTGCATTGCAATACGCCCTGGTTTATCTTACATTATCATTATTAATGCATCATTTTAGTATTTTTATGTGTTTTAAATTATTTCAACTTTTATGTACAAATGTAAATGTTATTTTTAATCTTCACGTGATGTGTTGGGAGGTAGATAATGGGCATATTCTCTAATAAAAAAATTCATTAACAATTCTATTTAATGAAGTGGCATATGACTCATGGGATAATGGTTATTTCATTATTATCTCTAAATCTTTATAATTATTATTTATGATTAATATGTTTCATTATTATCCCTGTCTCCGTTAGGATATATAGTGATTGATCGCAAGTCAAAGATTTAATGAAGTGGCATATGACTTATGGGATAATGGTTGTTTCATTATTATCTCTAAATCTTTATAATTATTATTTATGATTAATATGTTTCATTATTATACTTGTCTCCGTTAGGATATATAGTGATTGATCGCAAGTCAAAGATGTAATGAAGTGGCATATGAGTTATGGGATAATGGTTGTTTCATTATTATCTCTAAATCTTTATAATTATTATTTATGATTAATATGTTTCATTATTATACTTGTCTCCGCTAGGATATATAGTGATTGATCACACGTCAAAGAGCGTTGATTTGAATTATTTTTTTTAATTTTTTTATAATGTTAATTTAAATTTTATATTAAATTGATTTTTTTTTTTTGTAAAATAACAAAATATTTTAAATTAATTATTTTTAATTTTTGATTGATAACTATTTTTTCCTGTTTGGACGTGATATTTAAAAAAAATAAAAAATAAAAATAAAATTTACACGCGTTGTTCTTCATTATTCCATCTCCATCTCTTCATTATTCCATCTCCGTCTCTGCGTACTTTTGATGGTTAATACAACCTGCAATTAAATCCATGCCATTAACGAGACTGCACTCTAATGTGTCGCTGATTGGCTTCATCCTTCATGCAGGTCATCATGGCACGTGCTCCGTCAATGCTGGCATCAAACAAGAAGGCCAAAAAGCACCGTCCTTAAACATCCTAGACATAATAGATCGCTAGAGAAGCACATGTAGTGTAATTTGTTGATCCAGTCGAATAAATAGTTTACTGAGTATGATTTTCGAGCACAGAGCAATAATCGACTGCACTCTTGATATCTGATAAACTTCTTCAATGGTGTTCATTGTTTTGGCAGAGTGAAGCGAATCCATGGCCGTGAAGATGTTGTTTTGGAAAATATTTTGGTTGTAGAAGGCGATGTTGAAGATAAACCAAGTGCTTGTAGTTCCCAATAGATGCCAGCCATGTCACCTTGTGAACTCTTTCGAAAAGAACCCGAACTTTGCTTCATTCCATCTAAACTCTTCAACATTTAGTGGGTCTACCTTGATTTCTACGTCAAGAACCCTGGACATCTCGGTAGAGGTTCTTTTTTCGTCTTTTGCAATGAGCGTCGTGTAATGCACTGTTTCGGGCATTTTCATTCACCAATGAAGTAGTGAAGTATCAAGATGTACCTGCCCGGAACAAAGCAACAAGAAAATATATCTTTCACAAGTACAACTTGTTGTTAGTACTTCATAAAACCACAAACTTTATCAATAAAAGCAATGGCTGATATAATGGTGAAGCAAACAGAAATTTGCAGCAACAATATTTATAAGACAATAGCTTCACAATAAGTGCCTTAAAATGGCTTCAAAACGACCAAGAATAATCATTTATTAACATCAAAATACTAGCATTTGTTAGAAGCAAGTAAGGCAATGCATTAATAATCTTTTTCAATTGCTTTTAGATGCTTTCAGTGTTGTAAAAGATGTTTGTATCTTACTTTAGTAACAACAAGAAGGTTAGTAGATTAGGCTATTCTAATGTTAGGAGTGGTTAGTAGAAAGCTTAAGGTATAGGTTTTGATAGTTGTTTTTGTCAATCACTCAATATCAAGTCTTAGATTAGTGCCTTTAGGGTAAATGGAGTCTTTTAAGTAGCAAAAAATCTTGAAGGAAAAGGTGTTAGTAAAAGAACCAAAGACAAGAGAGGTCAATAGTTGAAGTGTTGGTAACCCAACGCTTCAACTACCAAACTCTAGGGGGGAAATAACTACTAGGGTGTAGGTAACCCTAGGCCCTAGTAGTTTTCCTCCTTCTTTAGCTCAAAGATGAAGTAATGATAGCTTAGATCAAGCAAAATGTGCTAGGGTGTTGCAATGGCAAGGCCCTTAGCAAAAGCTTCAAGAAAATCGGCTTCTTGGCAAAATCTAGTAGGTGAAAGCTCTCAAGGCAAGGACAATAACATGTGCTTAGCCTCCTAGGGTTTTAAGCTAGCAATTTCATAATCTTAATGTAAATGCAACATAAACATAACTATAACCATTCAATGAAGAAGAATTGCAAAAATCTTACTTACATTTATCAAGAATCATCAAGCCAATACCCTAGTTGAATACTTCCACCAAGAAAATTGCCAAAATAATCCAACATAAGCCTCCTTCAACAAGTGCACACTAAATTTCAGTCAATAAAGCCTAAGTAGGGCACAAATTTCAGACCTCACCAAGTGTGAGTGAAAGATGATGAAAAAATACAAAGGAAAATCCCTTATTTATACAGTTACAATGATTATAATTAGGTCAAAAAGGCCGACATGGCCAGTTTACATGTAATATCCAGTATTTACATTAAATGACATATTAAAACCCTAAATCAAGTAGAAAAGGTGACATCATGCCCTTTTAGGGTGACTTTAGGCCTTTTTAGAGCAACGTTGGCCTCCAGGAGAAAAACGTTAGGCCTATTAAGGCCTCTGGATCAAACCACACGTGCCACTTGGCACACAACTGCCTCCAAAGTGTCCAAAACGTTGGGTGACGTCAAGGGTCACATGGGTGATGTCATGGGCCTTTCAAGGCCTACATCATAATGAGAAGGGAAAGACCCTCCTGGGTCTAGGCCTTCCAGGTTGTCTCTAATGGAACGCCCTCCTCTCTCTCTGGTGCAAACCTTTGATCTGTCTCTGCCCCTGGTTGGGGTCTCAACATCCATCTGGTGGGCTTTTAGCCCTATGGAGGTCCGCACTAATCATCTCCCCATGTGTACCTGTCCATCGGGTGTGGCCCTGCAATAACAATAAGTACGCCCTCCATGGGATCATAAGTCATAGGGATCATAGCAATGTCAATCACATTTAATAATCAAGTTATTTAAACATGTGCATAAAACCCCCTTTTCCCAGACAAGTTCTCAAAGATGTTATGCTATTCTACAAGCCAGGTTTGGAGGGGACGTTAGGATGTCCTATTGGGATAGTCCTCATTGGACATGGGATGTTTCCATATGGAGATAAATCCATGCCATGCAAGTGGAAGAGGTGGTAAGGGATGTCTGAGCAATGGGTGCAGTGATGACAGGGGAATGTATGGCTTACTTGTGGGTACCTCTGAAGAGGGTGAATTTTGCCTTGTCATGGATGCAAATGTTTCCAATCCCATTCAATGCCTTTTATATTTTTATCTTATTGGTTTTTCTTTCAAGAGACTAGTTAGGGGACACTGCCCTGGCATGGTGACCGGTGGTGACAATGTTACCCACAAGCATTTCACGGAGATGAGAAGACTGGCTCGTGATGAGACTCCCTTTCTCTTGGCTATGCCACCAAGAGCCACTACCTTGGTGTGGTGACCAACTGAATGGTAGTGTCATACTGCTACATGCCCATGGACCTATTAGGATGGCTCATGATGAGACCCCCTATCCTCCAACTAACTCTTGATTTTATTATTTTATGGGTCCCTCTGTTTCTTGCTAAGAAGCCTTTTATTGCTTTCTTGGGGATCCCTGGGCGAAGCATCTGAAGGTTTTATTCTTTTCGATTTTATCTTTTGCCAACTACTTTTACCCCGTGGGCCTTTAGCCCCATCTTCCCACAAGGTAAGGTACAACCCTTTGCTAGCTTGGAAAACCCAATGCCCGAACCAATGTATGGGATGGATGAGAGGGAAAAAGATGAAAAGTGGTAAGTTTGGTGGGAACAGACGATGACCTTTCATGAACCCATCCAATGGTAACTCAAACCCTATGGGAACCAACTTACTAGGGAATTCTGTCATTTCCCCCATGTGTGGACAAGTGGAAATGCAAAAGTTCCAAGCACACGTTAGAAGTAAAAAGAATTAAATGCACATATTCAAATGTTTTGAGAACCAGAGTGACACATACCATGATACCCAGACTCATTACCTCATGGAGCAAGACCCACTGTTTCTGAAGGACCAGGCCGATGGGATGGATGCTACTACTGCTAACAAGGTGGAGGCACTGCAGAAGAAATATGGGCCCTCTAGAGCCATGCTCAAGTCAATATGGCTCTCGATACTCCATGTCTAGGACCTGTGGGCCTCAAGACATATTTTCCTTAGTTATCCCTAAGCTAGGGGATAACATGGACAACTATGAAACTGAGATTTTTTTTTTTATAAAGCATAACATCTTATAGACAAGAGCATCTAATCTTTAAACAAAGACAAAAGACATTCAACAAGTGCAAAGCAAGAACCTTCACCTTCAAACAACGAAATTATTCAAAGCAGGAAACTAAATTTTAAAAACTAAAAGGGAGTGAAAAAAAGGGGAAAGGATCAACTCAAAAGCCATGGCCTCAAAGTCTTCTAAAAGTAAGCCAAGATAATGAGAAAATTAGAGAGAAAAATCGACAAAAGCCAAAATGAAAAATATAAGCCCGTTAACTATAATATCCACAATCTTTTCTAAAGCTTCATTGATAATTAACCACTTAAAATGTTTTGTCAATTTCAGCTCAAATACTTAAGTTGAAGTACGGATTTTGAAAAAAGTTTAGGAACATAGCTATAGGCATACCTAGAAGTAGAACTAAAAAAGTAAGTATAAGCATATCTATAGGAAATACCACCAGCCAGTGTAGCCACTAGAGAGGCACCATATAAGCAAGCAACTATAGAGGTAGAAGATCGAGCATCAAAAGTAGATACTATCAATACACCAACAATAGTTTCTACACCAGCTTTAATGACCCATGAAGCGCAGATTTTTCAATCAATAAATTGTTGCATTCTTACTCTGTTGGAGCTCTCATTGAGAAAGCAAAACTAAAAATGTGATGCGATGTTGGGTGGTGCATAAGTTTAAGAAGGTGTTACCTTGGGATAGCAAGTGAAGAGCAGGTGCATTTGATAATATGGACATATTGCTCTGCATGCAGATGGGTAGCATACCTAAGTAAGAATCAAAGAACACCTGCAGTGACGACTAAAAGAATGAAACAACCGGGGTTCCTGGAGAGATCAGAGTGGTACCGCAAGGGTCTCAATTCGAGCAAGATCATACTTAACCATAGAATAGAGGCACAGAGGGATCATCTCTTTCAAAATGGAAGAGGAGACGCTGCTACGTGACAGGGGTTTCCCTCGTAATTGGGAAATTGACTAATGGATAGAGCCAAGGAGAGGGCCAACACCTTTCCACTTACCTGTAAAGATATGCAAATGTAAACATGAGGCAACAATTTGCATTTACCAGGGACACAAGGTGGTCATATACATTGTTGAATTTTTCATAAGAGATGATATTGTATTTGAATAAATATCTTATTACAATCATGAGTGTTCTATATATAAAGAGCATATGGTGACCATGGTGACCATCCATGAAGAGTTGCGTCCCTTGGGTAATAAATATATTTATACTTTATATTATATTATACATATAATATAAATATATTTTATATTTATACTTTATATTATAAATATATTATTACATTAATAATATTATAATTAATAATATTACTTAATAATTAATAATCATATTATTAATTATCAATCTAGTAGGATGTCTTTCCGATGTTGCCAAAACATCAACACTCCTTCTCAGTGAGGAAAACATTCTACATTATGCCAAGATTACCTCTGAAGATTACCTTTGAATATTACTTGTGGGTAGCTCTCAAATAGATTCAACATTTCACCATGACACCCATTACCTCGTAATGCATCTGCACTTCATCACGTGCACCCTTGTGACTTCATAGGAAATTCATCCAAGGCCCGTGGGTAGTTCTCAAATAACTACAACATGTCCCCAGGACATCAAGTACCCTGCAATGCGTCAATACCTGATCATGTGCACCCTTGGTCTTAGTGCCATCCATTTTTCATGCTGGATGAGATACACTTGTCTTAGTTCCAACCCTTTTTCATGCTGGATGAGATCCACTTGTCTCAATGCCAGCCCTTTTTCATGCTGGATAAGATCCACCTGTCTCAGTGCCAACCCTTTTTCATGCTGGATGAGAACACTCAGTGCCAACCCTTTTTCATGTTGGATGAGTTCCACCTGTCTCAATGCCAACCCTTTTTCATGCTCGATGAGAACACTCAGTGCCAACCATTTTTCATGCTGGATGAGTTCCACCTGTCTTAGTGCCAACCCTTTTTCATGTTGGATGAGTTCCACCTGTCTCAGTGCTAGCCCTTTTTCATGATGGATGAGAACACTCAATGCTAGCCCTTTTTCATGTTGGAAGAATTCCACATGTCTCAGTGCCAACCCTTTTTCATGCTGGATGAGAACACTTAGTTCCAACCCTTTTTCATGCTGGATGAGAACACTCAGTGCCAACCCTTTTTCATGTTGGATGAGTTCCACCTGTCTCAATGCCAACCCTTTTTCATGCTAGATGAGAACACTCAGTGCCTACTCTTTTTCATGCTGGAAGAGTTCCACATGTCTCGGTGCTAACCCTTTTTCATGCTGGATGAGAACACTCTCTCTGAAGAGGGACCATGCCAAGCTTGTTGGTAAACACGTCTGCAACTTGATCCTCTGTAGTCACGAAAATGGAGCCTCACTACTCCCTTCTGCACTATATCCCTGATATAGTAATATCTGATATCGATATGCTTTGACCTTCCATTGATCCAGATTTAGGAGCAGAATGAACTGATTAATAGACTAAATACAATAAACACAGAGATATGAAGAACAACATAGATATCCAGTGAACAATATCTTCTATTGAATAAATGAAATATGATGAAACTGTAAAACTGCAGAATTGAAACACATGCTCGAATGGTGGTATCTATCTCTGAGAAGAGATGTGGCTGCTACGCGCATCCGTATGAGCAAATTGATTACAATGAGGCTCCAGAGGCCTTTGTAATATTATTGTTGGCCCTCGACCAAGGTTTTGGGAAACTTTGGTCAATTTTGGCCCACTTTTGGACTTCGAAGCGCTGATCGAAGTAGGAGCACCCAGACGGAGCTAAGATCACATATCTCACCTATTTTGAGGGTTATGTGGACCTAGTAAGGGGTCCTCTAGGGTTTTGCAACAGGTTTATGGGATGTTGGCCCATGGGATTTCCCCATGTTTAGGCCTTATTGTAAGGGTTTGTAAAGTATAAATAAAGAGGAATGTATTGTAGAAGTAGTGGATGTAGTTCTTTGTGAGCATAAGTGCTTTGTGCAAAGGAATGTATGTGTGTCGAGGCTTTGTGCTCGATTGTGATTTTTTAGAAGGTGCTAAGTGCCGTGAGAAGATATTTTGGCTTTGTGCATTTGACCTAGTTTTGGAAGGAGAATCTAGTGCTTAGTGTGTAGATCTCCTCTCTAGTGCAGAGTTCGACTCTATGGCTTAGTGCACAGGAGTGACTGAATGTAAGATTTTGGCGAATAATAAAGAGGCGAAGCAGTTTGTGGACGTAGCCCCATCCTAGGGTGAACCACGTATATCTGGTGTCTCATGGTTTGCTTTGTGCGTTGTCTTTTCTGTTATGCAATTTCTTAGTGCTTGATTATGATGTGTAATGAATATATAGTTTGATTGTTTAATTACTTTACTTAGGTTAAATGGTAAATGAATGTTAGATTTAACTCACAGTGTTAAGTGCTAAGTGCTCAGGGTACATAATCATTTGTTATTATTGCACTTATATATCTTTGATTATGCTTTGCGATGTTAATGAGGTTAATAAACTAATGCATGTTCACTTCCTAAGTGTTAACTGAATATTCTGCGAAGTGATTTTATCACAGATTTGTGTCCCAACCTGGTTACAGAAACTTGCATCCTGTAATCCTCCCTGCTTCTACCTTTGGTGAGACTTCTCCTGCTTCGCAGGTGTTGCCGAAAGGGCCGGTAGTCGGGGTTTCATTGGTGCGCTGTTAAGCGTTGAACCCTGGGTCTACCCCTGTGCCAACAAATGGTTCCATTGTCGGGACCTGAAACTGTGATTGTTGGGAATTGAAGTAAAGAAAAAGAGAAGCTCTGTGCGTAGATCTGCTGCTAAAGTGCGCAGTACTCTACTTGACTTGCGAATATTTGTTCCAAGAAGGTACGCTGTTCTGAAGAAAAGAGGTAAGATTCTAAACGAAGCAAGCTTTGTGCTTTAGCAAGAGAAAGATAAGTGGAAATTTTTGTTTTGAAAGCATGAACTTAAGTATGTTTAATATATTCTGTCCTAGTCTGAAGGCTAGGGTGCAGTTGAAAAAAAGAGTTGATTTGAGTACATTTAATGGAAATGAAGAAAGACATGTTATTCCTATGTATAGAAAGAGTTTTTGGACTAATAAGTGGATGCAGGATCCTAGAAAGATTTTTTGCAGATTGCAGGTCCAACACTATGATCCTAGGGGAAGTGCGCAGTACAGAAAAGATTGGGGAACATTTAAGAGAAAAAGAGGATTGACTTTGTGTTATAATTGCAGGACGCCGGGACATATTGATAAGGAATTCCCTAGGGTAGGCCCTATTTGTCTTTGTTGTAAGGTTGTTGGTCATGAGGTTGAGGATTGCCCAAGGTTTATTGCTAAAGTTGAAGGGATGGGCATAAGATAAGAAAACTATGAAAAAAGTCAAGAAACTAAGGACATGTTAGAAAGTCATAAAGAGAAAAGGTCAGAGGAAGTTCAAACTACATTATTATAGTTGGAAGAAACGATGGATGTTCATAAAGATGTCAGTTTACCAGAAATCCTGAAATCAAAACAACGCATAAGTGCAAGAATAGAAGACTTCGACATAGACTGTATAGTCCTGGATGAAGAAACACAAGTGAATATTATGACAGAAGAAACTTGGGAAGTTTTGGGGAAGCCTACTGTCGTACCTTATTTAGGAAGGATAAGCTTGTTTGAGGGAAAGATGATAACTTTATGTGGAAGAGCAACTACTGTACCTATTAATGTTCATGGAACATCAACTGAAGAAGAATTTGAAGTCATTAGATTTGTTGAGGACAACGCCCCTTTCCCACTTTTGTTAGGTAAAAATTGGATCGAGAAGGATCAGATTAGAAGGAAAGTGGAGGGAGAAGCTAGAGAAAATAAAAAGCAAGAATTAAGGGATTTCATAGCTAGGAAAATAGACCGACTAAGAGAAGAACGAGAGGATAATTTGAAGCAACAGAGCAAAGTAACAATGCAGGAGGGACAAAAAGTAAAAGAATTAGCTATCAAGGTTGAAAGAATGCAAGAAGGCTCGAAGGACCTATATATCAAAGAGATAGGTGCGCCCACGTAGGAAGTGTTAAGAAAAAGGATATTAACTTCAGGACCTTTGAGGGTACCTCAACAGTGTGAAGCCACTACGCTAGGGGAAGATAAGAATAAAAATGGAAAGAGAGTTCCATAAACAGTTAAAGAGACTCAGATCACAGGAAAGAAGGAAAGGAAGCTCAATAAAAAGAAGTATAAGTTGGAAAATCTACAAGAAGTTACATAAACCAAATGGAAGACTTCATAGACTGGAACCTCACAGGAGGTAGGTTCCCAGGATTTGAACCTCACTGGAACAACATGTCGACGCAGATTTGGACTTCGCCCTAGCAAAGTTATATGACCGTTGGAGGAGCCCTGACCATTAGAATGATGCTCCAGAACGGTTAGGAAACACATTTATGGGCTTATGGACTGATTTTGGATGTTGAGACCTCGCCATAACGGATAGATTTACATTAATGGAAGTAATTTCCTGTTCATTGGAAGATTCGTCATGATTGCCCTGCTTATTTAACTCATCTGTCTTTGCACTGGGACCACTTTTTTCTACCCGTGACTGACTGAGCTAAGTAGAGAATTGTCCAAGTATCAAACTGAGATGTCTGTCGTTATCAAAAATATACCCCGCCTGTCTGTTTGTCTACCTATTTTATGTTAAAAGATAGAATGTCAGGCGAACCTAGTGAACTTGAGAAGTCTTTCGAGGAAGTTATTAGGAAAATCACGGCTGACATACCTGTATCCGAAGGTATTCAGGCATCGTCGACTGGGGGACTATAAGCTTCCCCTTCGACCGGACGTCATTCCACCCGCATCAACCCCGTAACTGAACATAGAAGTAAGCACCATGGTTATATGGCTAACGCGAAACAGATCCCGTCGATTCTACTTGAGTATATCCCCCCTCTGGCCGACACTGTTAACCACAACAGTATCCCTCACGATTTCGAGTACCCTGTGTTCACTGCGTACATTTCGAAAGGAATTTGCATAGTAGGAAGTCAGTTGGGGCAGATCCCGATGTTGAAGCACAATGAATTCAACTTAGGAGACTGAAAGAACTATGTCATGCTCGCTCCCCATCGTTACTTGATTAAGACAACCGAAAAGAAACCTTGCCTCATCCTACATCCATGGATTAAGGGGTTGGTGCAGTCAACTGTGTTGAACGTAGTGAAGATTCCCCATTTTGGCCGCCACCATTAGGTTAACGCTTGCGTTAAACTCCTTCTGTCGTGCTATCATGGTAGATAGCTATGGCTCGAAAGAAGAATCACTATGGATCCAACGCTGATCCACTGGATCACGGGTTTAAGTTTGAAGGGTCCCGACCCACAACAGTTTTATCCAGGAAAGACCTCAGATCGATCTTTGGCATAGCGCATCAAAGAAGCCTATGGAGATGTACAAAAAGGGAAGCGAGGTTACAAGGTAGCCTCTATATAGGATGGCACAATGTGCCTTTCTTGTCAACTCTTAGCTGGCAAGCTAGTGAGGAAGAACCTCCCCACACATGTCATTGGGTTCGTGGTGGACTTCACAGGAAAGCGTGTGGAGGGCATGCGGATGAACTGGGTGAAATACCTCGTCAACGAGCTAGAAAAGGATTGTCACGAAGCCCAGGACTTGGGATATGAATTTCATTATAGCTGGTTAATCATTTTGATCGCATTTGTGGCTTGGAAAATGCCTGAAGGAGATACTTTCCTAGAGATCGAACCTACAGATCCCTTAGCTACTCACTTTTCTACCTTATGGTATACCAATGATATGACGAAGTAGTGGCTGTCTAATGTTGTGTTTCACAGGTATTATTAGCAGTTGAAAGTCACCATTGAATCATTCCCGCGTATGAAACCACATACTCTGCATTAGTACTGACCCATAGCGAAGTTCTGCACTAATGCCCACTTTATTTACATCACCGTGCGAAGAGATGAGAACCAGGAAAGCTTGCAGTGGTACTATAAGCTCTCAGATGAAGACATGGAATAGATCATAAAGGAATGGCCCAAATAATTTCTTTTACCCGTCGTCAATGCAAAGTTATCTGACACTGACGCCATAGGAAGCCCGATGATCACTGGTGTTGAACATGCCAGACAATCCAGTGGGATGAAGAAGCAGAAAAAATAGGTTGAAGTCCAGGACATAGAGAGTGACGAAGAGGAAGAGGAGAAAAATTCTGGAGATAATGGTTCTGGCTCGCCAGGAGGAGGAGAAGATGAAGCAGAAGGATAGGGAGGAGGAGATGAAGGAGAAGAAGAGAAAGGAGGAGGCGAAGCTACCACTCCTCCACCTGAAGATCCCCCTATTGGGATAGTGAACCCACAGAAGAGGAAAGTTACTCTGAAGAAACCTTCAACAAGGAAGAAGACGCGCACCAATAAGCCACAGTTGGAAGCCACTCTCACTAACAACGACATTAGTTTGGTCGATGGAGCTATGGAGGATGCCTCTGAATACATTATGTAGAGATATGAAGAGAAACATGCAGATTTGTATCAAAATATTGAGAGGGATTTGAAGGAAGTGCAACATGCTGTTCGTTTGGTCCGCGCAGTGCCTACTATGCCGTCTACACCTTCCTTATCATAGATTGCAGAGGATGAACCAAATTCATAGGGTGAGCAAGGGATTTGGATCATCCTCCCCCAGTATAGCATCAAGTTTCCCACCCCCACAGAGTTACAGTCTAGCCCCAACTTGGATGTTGAGGTTAATATTAAAGGAGTACCTACAGGACATGTCAAAGTATTGGAGGCAGGGTTGAAGGCATACAAGAAAGAACAGAGAGAAATGACCGCTAAAAGAGCAACCTAACTAAGAAGGTTTGCTGATGAAACAAAAGTTCAGTTCTAGAGAGCTCAGGAAGAGAAGGAGAAGGCTATGAAGGCCTTGAAAAAGGAGAAAGATGAAGTCCTAGTATAACTATGAGCAGCGAAAGACAGTGTAGCTACTTATGAAAGTGAGAAAGCAGAGCTTCAGGAGGAAAATAGAGTTGGCGAAGCCCAACTACAGAAATAAAAAGAGCAACTTCTCATAGAGCATACCATGGTCAAAGAAGCGGTAAGCAAAGCGTGTCGCTCTGTGCCAGGCTTGGTACAAGAGGAGCAGGAGCCCGTCGAAGCTCAAGTAGCGAAGCTCGCAGAGACCCTCCATAAATTTCAGGATAAGATAGCTGAACTGGAGGCCTGAACAGTGCCGAGCACCCCTTCGGAGGTGCATGACGAGAGGAAGGAGACTGCCAAAAACATAGTAGAAAGTATAATATCCCTCGCCTCAGAATGTAAACAGTTGAATGACAGAAGCACCCAGAGATATGAACGCCTCTCCAAGGATCTAGACTTAAAGAAGCTAGAAACTCAGTTACATGAGGCACAACAACAAGCATTCTCATTGCAGGTGCATATGAAGTTGGTCACACCAGTGGAAAGGATGAAGAGATCCTAAGAGTAGTACACATTACAACGACATATCACTACCCTCTAGGGTAAGGCGATGTAAGTAACACGAAATTTACAACCTGTGCATGATGAATCTTTCAAGGTGTTCGAGGAGATCAATAGCTAGGGTTCACAGCTATATCAAGTAGTTGCAGAAGTAGAACAATGCATGGAAGGGCTTGTTATAGAGAAGACAATCCAGTAGCTCACTTAGAAGGAGGCTCAGGTGAGGCAACAAGTTGAAGCAGCTCGAGTTAAGCTCGAGGCCTTTGAAGCAACATTGTCAGGACCTGAGTGACTTGGGACGAGTCACAGGTGAGTGTTGGGGGCCTGTTGGTCGCCGACCAAGTTTTGAGAAACTTTGGTCAGTTTTGGCCCACTTATGGAATTTGACATGCTGATCGAAGTAGGAGCTCCCAGGCGGAGTTGAGATTGTGGATCTCACCTATTTTGAGGGTTATGTGGACCTAGTAAGGGGACCTCTAGGGTTTTGTAACAGGTTTATGGGATGTTGGCGCATTGGTTCTCCCCATGTTTAGGCCCTATTGTAAGATTTTGTAAAGTATAAATAAGAGGAATGTATTACAGAAGTGGGAGAGTCCCAAGTGCTTTGTGCGAAGGAATGTATGTGGTCGAGGCTTTGTGCTCGACTGTGATTTTATAGAAGGTGCTAAGTGTTGTGATAGGGATTGTGGCTCTATGGATTTCATCTATTTTTGGAAGGTAAAGAAAGAGGATCTAGTGCTTAGTGCGCATATCTCCTGTTTGGTGCGAAGTTCAAATCTGTGGCTTAGTGCACATGAGTGACTAGATGTAATATTTTGGCGAATAATAAAGAGGCAAAGCAGTTTTTGGACGTAGCCCTACCCTGGGGTGAACCACGTATATCTGGTTTCTCATGGTTTTCTTTGTGCAATGCCTTTTCTGTTATGCATCTGCTTAGTGCTTTGGTTATGATCTATAATGAATATATATGTTGTTGCTTAAGTATTTTACTTATTATTAAGGGTAAATAAATGCTAGATTTAACTCATAGTGCTAAGTGCTAAATGCTCAGGGTACATAATTACTTGTGGTTACTGCGCTTATCTAACTTCTATTATGATCTGTGGTGTTAATTAAGTTAAGAATCTAATGCATGTTCACTTCCTAAACATTAAAAAAATATTCTACAAAGTGCTCTTATCACAGATTCGTGTCCCAGCTTGGTTACAGACACCTGCGTCCTGTAACCCCCCCACTTCTACCTCGGGTGAGACTTCGTCTGCTTCACAAGTGTTTCCGAAAGGGCCGGTAGTTGGGGTTTTGTTGGTGTGCTGTTAAGCGTTGAACCCTGGGTCTGCCCCTGTGCCAACAAATGGTTCTGTTACCAGGACCATAGCGAAGTTCCGTGTTGATCCCCACTTCATTTACATCACCGCGTGAAGAGATGAGCACTAGGGAAGCTTTCAATCGTACTATAAGCTCTTAGATGAAGACATGGAACATATCAAAAAGGAATGGCCCAAATAATTTCTTGTACCTGTTGTCGATGCAGAGTTATTTGACACTGACACCAGAGGAAGCCCGGTGGTCACACCATAGGAAGCCCGATGGTCACGCAAGATGAACATGCCGAACAGTCCAGTGGGACGAAGAAGCAAAAAAAGAAAGTTGAAGTCCAGGACATAGAGAGTGACGAAGAGGACGAAGAGAAAAATTCTGGAGATAACGAGTTTGGCTCACCAGGAGGAGGAGCAGACGGAGCAGAAGTACATGGAGGAGGAGATGAAGGAGAAGAAGAGCAAGGAGGAGACGAAGCTACCACCCCTCCACCTAAAGATCCCCCTATTGTGACAATGACCCCATAGAATAGGAAAGTTACTCCACAGAAACCTGCAACAAGGAAGAATATGCGCGCCAATAAGCCACATTAGGAAGCCACTCTCACTGACGACGAAATTAATCTGGTCCGCGGAGCTATGGAGGATGCCTCTGAAGACATGCTATAGAGATGCGAATAGAAACAAATGGAGTTGTATGAAAAGATTGAGAGGGAATTAAAGGAAATGCAACAGGCTGTTCGTTTGGTCTGCATAGTGCCTACTGCGCTGTTTGCGCCTTCCTCATCACAGACTGCAGAGGATGAACCAACTCCACATGGTGAACCAAGGATTTGGATCACCCTCCCCCAGTATAACATCAAATTTCCCACCCTCGAAGCAGTACAGGCTAGCCCCAACTTGGATTTTGAGGTTAACCTTAAAGGAATACCTCCATGACAGGTCGAAGTATTGTAGGCAGGGTTGAAGGCATACATGAAGGAACAAAGATAAATGATCACTGAAAGAGAAACCCAGCTAAGAAGGCTTGCTGATGAAACATAAGCTCAGTTCTAGAGAGCACAGGAAGAGAGGGAGAAGGCTACATAGGCCTTGAAAAAGGAGAAAGATGAAGTCCTAGTACAACTACGAGCAACGCAGGACAATATCGTTGCCTATGAAAGCGAGAAAGAAGAGCTTCAAGAGGAAAAGAGAGCTGGCGAAGTCTAGCAATAGAAAGAAAAAGAGCAACTTCTTGCAGAGTAGGCCATAGTCAAAGAAGCAGTAAGTAAAGCGTGTTGCTCTATGCCAAGCATGGTACAGGAGGAGAAAGAGTTTGTCGAAGCTCAAGTAGCGAATCTCGCATAGACCGTCCAACAATTTCAGGATAGGATAGTTGAACTGGAGGCCCAATTAGTGCCGAGCACCCCGCAGGAGGTGCGTGACCAGAGGGAGGAAACCGCCTAAAACATAGTAGAGTATAAGAGCCCTCGCCTTGGCATGTAAAAAATTGAGTGACAGAAGCACCGAAGCATATGAATGCCTCCCTGAAGATCCAAAGTTAAAGAAGCTAGAAGCTTAGTTACAGGAGGTGCAACATCAATCATTCTCATTGCAGGCGTAGATGAAGCTGCTCATAGCAGTGGAAAGGATGAAGAGATCCCAGGAGCAACGCACAGTACAACAACAGATCAGTGCCCTCCAAGGTAAGGTGATGGAAGTAACACAAAAGTTACAACATGTGTAGGATGAAGCTTGCAAGTTTTTTGAGGAGATCGATAGCCAGGGTTCACAACTAGACCAATTAGTTGCAGCAGTAGAACAATGCCTGGAAGGGCCTGTTACAGAGCAGACAGTCCAAGAGCTCGCCGAGTAGGAGGCTCAAGCGAGACAACAAGTCGAAGCAGCTCGAGTTAAGTTCGAGGATTTTGAAGCAGCATTGTCTGGACCTGAGTGACTCGGGACGAGTCACAGGTGAGTGTTGGGGGCATGTTGGCCCTCAACCAAGTTTTTGGGAAAATTTGGTCAGTTTTGGCCCACTTTTGGACTTTGACGTGCTGATTGAAGTAGAAGCGCCCATACAGAGTTGAGATCGCGGATATCACCTATTTTGAGGGTTATGTGGACCCATTAAGGGGTCCTCTAGGGTTTTGTAACGGGTTTATGGGATGTCGGGCCATGGGCTCTCCCCATGTTTAGGCCTTATTGTAAGGGTTTGTAAAGTATAAATAAAGAGGAATGTATTGTAGAAGTAGTGGATGTAGTTCTGTGTGAAAATAAGTGTTTTGTGCAAAGGAATGTATGTGTGTCGAGGTTTTGTGCTTGACTGTGATTTTGTAGAAGGTGCTAAGTGTCGTGAGACGTGATTTTGGCTCTGTGCATTTGAACTAGTTTTGGAAGGAGGGTCTAGCGCTTAGTGCGCAGATCTCCTGTTTGGTGCAGAGTTCGACTCTGTGTCTTAGTGCACAGGAGTGACTGAATGTAATATTTTGGCGAATAATAAAGAGGCGAAGCTGTTTGTGGACATAGCCCCATCCTAGGGTGAACCACATATATCTGGTGTCTCATGGTTTTCTTTGTGCAATGTCTTTTCTGTTATGCAATTGCTTAGTGCTTGATTATGATGTGTAATGGATATATACTTTGATTTTTTAAGTACTTTACTTAGGTTAAATGGTAAATGAATGTTATATTTAACTCACAGTGCTAAGTGGTAAGTGCTCAGGGTACATAATCATTTTTTATTATTGTGCTTATCTATATTTGATTATGCTTTGCGATGTTAATAAGGTTAATAAACTAATGCATGTTCACTTCCTAAGTGTTAAAAAAATATTCTACGAAGTGCTTTTATCACAAATTTGTGTCCCAACTGGTTACAAACACTTGGATCCTGTAACCCCCCCTACTTCTACCTCAGGTGAGACTTCGCCTGCTTCGCAGGTGTTTCCAAAAGGGCTAGTAGTCAGGCTTTTGTTGGTGTGCTGTTAAGTGTTGAACCCTGGGTCTACCCTATGCCAACAATTATTCATGAATTCCAAAACCCTAGACATCCAAAAACCTAACCCTAGGAGATGAAACACCAAAAGTTATGTGGGCCGCTATGGGTAAGTTGGTACCTCAACTTCCCGGGGTTGTAACTTTTGCATAAGACCTCCGTTTAGGTGCGTGATAGCCCGTTGGAAAGGTCTTTTAGAGAAATACACATTACTCTATCAAACTCTAACTACATCTAGAGTTTCACTGTGGTGAGCCAAAAAAAACACTGTTTAGGGCCCCAAAATGGCCCTCGAAGTACAACAAGATTTGATGACATGAAAACATACAAAATAAGCCAGTTGGATTAGGTTGGAGGCCACCAATATGCACCTGGAAGATGTGTAGGGCTTCATACAACCCTGAAAGTGTAGAATCCACAATTACAGAAGAACGTGCTGAACTAAAAACTGTCAAGAGGAGCCAGTTGGAATAGGTGGGTGGCCACCAATATCCACTTGGATCAATCCTCCCCTCTTAGGAAGCAATGTTATCCATTGCATTGAGTTCTCCCATTAGGTGTGGAAACTTTTGCTGAATTTGGCCCCGGGTGAGCCACTTTCCTTGGTGTTGGAGCTACCCTGCCTTGACAACCCGATAAAGATGGATCCTTTGCTAGTGAGTGCCCTTGACCTATGTGTTGACGATCTGATCAATGGATGCATGTTCCATATAGTCAGGGTTGATCTCTATTGGTGTAAGCTATTCTACGATCTTTGAAGTGTCCAATAATGGTGGAAAGTATGGTCGAAGGAGGTCCACATTGAATACTGGGTGCAAGCTAAGGAAGGGTGGAGTGTTGAGCTCAAAAGAATTTCTACCCACAACCTTGGTGATAGTGTAAGGTTCATAGTGAAGGGGGCAGAGCTTCCGATGGGGCCCTATAAGATGATCATTCTGCAAATTTAACCAGACTTTGTCTCCAACCTGAAACTAGTGTGGTACCCTATGTTGATCATGGTGCTTCTTGTACTTAGCATTGGATTTCTACAAAATCTCATGGACCTGTTGGAAAATGTGTTGAATTCGCTCAATGAATTTGGTGGCTTTGTCAGTCTCAGACTAAGCATGTGAAGAGTATGTCTGTGTGGTTGCAAGAGGTAGTGTAACATCAATGGGACCCAAGGGTTGGAATCCCAACCCCACTTGAAATTAGTTATGGCCAATGGAGCCATGGATAGCCTTGTCGTAACTATGATGAAGATAGAGGAGACTCTCATCCCATGTACGTAAATTCTTAGAGTTGTAAATGTGCAGGATGTGCACAATCATCTGATTGACGACCTCTATTTGTCCATCTGTCTGGGGGTGGAAAGAAGTGGATTTAGTGAGCTTGGTGTCCAACAGTGACTAAAGACTTGACCAAAATGTGCTGAGGAATCAACTATCCCGGTCAGAGATGATGGTCTGTGGTATCCCAAAATGGACCCACACTCGTTCGAAGAAAAGATTGGCAGTATCTTCCGCTGTGATATTCTTCTTACAGGATGTGAGGATGGCCATCTTCGAAAATCGATCAACGACCACAAATACACAATGATTGCCTTACTTGGTGGATAGAAGGCTAGACATGTAATCCATCTAGATGGATTCCCAAGGATTCTTAGGAGTAGGAAGAGGGGTGTATAAGCCTTGCTTCTTGGTGGATGGATTGGAAATGGCACAAGCAGTGCAAGATCTGATATACTGGTTGACGTCCTGTTGAATTTTTGGCCAATAAAAATGTTTCTGTAGAATAACCACAGATTTCTCCATGCAAAAATTTCTTGCCATCCTACTATAGTGGGCTTCCCAAATTAACTTTGCATGCTCATTTGCAGGAACACAGAGATGGTCTAGATGGCATAACAGTCTGTCCTAAATGTGAAAATCAGTGAAATTCACACTTGTACCTAAGAGCTAATAGGTGCTGGAGAAGTCTGGATCTTGTTGATAGAGTTGGGGCCACTCAGATGCCTCATGTCCATAGGAATGGAGCACAGTGGTGAGTGCAGCCACAGGAGGTTGACTGAGGCAGCCAATGACACAATTTGTGCTCCCTATCTTATACTTTATGTTGAGATGGAGCCGCTATAGGTAGGTGGACCAATTTTGATGGCGATCGTTCTGCAATTTCCCCTATGTCTGTATGAAATGCAGAGGCTTGTGATTAGTGTGGATGATCGTTTCCTTTCCTAGAATGTAATGTTTCCATTGACGACAACCTTGTACAATGGAATACATTTCCTCGTCATAGGTGGGGTATTTCTGGACAATATCTGAGAGTGTCTCACGATGGTATGCCACCAGCTGATCGTGATGAGTGATAACTATGCCTACAACATAGTCAGATGCATCAATCTCAATATCGAACGATTGTTGTAGATCAAGAAAGGAGAGTACTGGAGCTAAGCACAAGTGATGCTTCAGATCATCAAATTCTCATTGTTGTTCCTTCCCCCACACAAACTTTTCTCTGCCACCTCCCTTGGTCACTTGGCTGAGGGCCCATGCAATATGGGAGAATCCCAACACAAACTGTCGGTAGAAGTTGGCTAGTCCCAAGAAGCTCCGAAGCTCAGTTAGTGTGTTCGGGGTTGGCCAGTCACGAATGACTTGGAACTTAGCTGGACCAACATGTACCTCATTCTCATCAACAATGTATCCCAAGTATTGGACCCTGTTCATGCCAAAGGAACATTTTTCCAATTTTGCATATAGCTTGTGATGTCACAGAGTGCTCAAAACCTGCTGAATATGCCGCATGTGGTCTTCTCAAGTTCTGCTGAAGATGAGGATGTCATGAAAATATACCACCAAAAAAGAGTTGGTGAAGGGTCTCAATACATCATCCATCAACCTCATGGAAATGGCTGGTGAATTTGTTAAGGCAAAGGGCATGACCAACCATTCGAAGAAACCTTCTTTAGATTTGAAAGTTGTCTTCCATACATCAGTTGGTTCGATGGGAACCTGGTGGTAGCCAGAATTTATGTCAATCTTGCTGAATAACTTTTCCCCCTTCATTTGGTTAAGAAGGTCATGAATCTTGGGAATTGGGTATCGGTTCCTGACTGTGATTTTGTTTAATGCTCTGTAACCAATGCAGAGCCGCTAGGTCCCGTCCTTCTTTTGCACCAGTACAATCAGGGTTCCGCAAGGAGAGGATTTGGGTCTAATGTGCCCCTTTTGAAGAATCTCTTAGATCTGATGCTTGATTTCATCATTTTCCATCAACAATCGATGATATAATGGTCCATTAGGTAGAGGTGTACCAAGGGTTAGATCAATTGGATGCTTGACTTGGCATTCCGTCGGTACCCCAGTGGGTGAGGAGAAGATGTATCTGTACTCTTCCACGATCCCATCCACTTGCTTCTGCTGCAAATATAGGCTCTATGTAAAGGCCACGGATGTGGCGATGAACTTTTGCTTACTGTGAGCATAGATCACAAAGAAGACGAACTTCCTAGTCTTTGAAATGACTTACTCCATTTCTTAACATGTATTAAAGAAATAGCAGTAGGCGATGCTACCTCTAGTATCCTGTACAATTATCCACCCAAAGTAATAATAACACTGTGGGGTCTAGAATCATACACAACATGACGCTTCCCTAAATATGGTTGTCCTAAAATAACATCACAAACTTCAAGGGGAGAAATATCACACAATACCTTGTCTTTGAAAGGCTTGATGATGTAGGGCAGATGACACTATTGACTGATGAGATCTCTTCCTTGGCAAAGCCAGCCAATGGTGTAGGTCTGCGGGTGCGATGTTGTGGGCGGGTCCAATTGATCAACGACCTCTCCTGAGATCAGGTTCTTCTGACTGCCCCTATCAACAATGAAATGGAGTGGATCTCCCTTTACCCACATCTATGAGTGAAAGAGACGTTCCCCTTCCTCTGGTTCCTCTGGTTTGCTAGGATGGAATTTGGTGGTAGAGACAGTAGCATTGGGTTCATCATTGATGATCCTCTTCCCTCCTTCTAGATTTGATTCATAGTCAGAATCGGCCTCGGAATCGGACACCTTCAGCTCAACCACGAGTGACGGCTTGGAGCGACATTCTTCAGTGTTGTGCCAAGGGATTTTATGGTATTCACACCATTTTCCCATGTCCTTCTTCGTCTTTTCATTTCCATTCTTGTGTTGTGGCTTGGACTTGTTGTCCTGAGAGTGGACATATTTTCTTCGTCCCTTGATATGTGGGTTGGGGCCGCCTTTTCCCTGCTTCGACTGTGAGGAGTTTGCAGATACAAACTCTCGCCTCTTCTGCTTAAATTTATGCTCGATCTTGACAATATATCTATAAGCCATACCCAAGGAGGCGATGTCCAGAAAATCCATTTCTGTTTGAATATATCTATGAAAACAACCACAATATTTGAGCACTAAATGTCGCTCAGAGTATTTGATACCCAATTTGGTGCGTAAGGTATCGAATATATTGGTGAAATATGGTACTATCTAGTCCCTTTCTTGACACAGGGTGGTCCATTTGGTGTACTGGTCCTCGTAGCTTCCAACAGGGTAGTACTTGTAGATTTTAACCTTGTACAATATTTACTGCAAACATATTTTTAGTAAAAGAACATAAAATATACAATGGCAAATACAAACATTACACATATTTTTCCCCTGGAAAACCAAATCGAGAAAACTAGCATATTCTATATTCATTCGTAGTAATACATTGTTTACAATACAATATACATATAGGATCCAACGACATCCAAAACCCTAACCCAATGACTTGGATTAGTCAAAAACCCTAATTTCTTAACCGGAAATATAAAACCATTGACAAAAAACCATGTGCCGAAAAACCGCCCCAAAATGTGACAAGTTTCCCGAGGCAAAAAATTCCTCAAACCCCCCTGCGTGTCCGACACAACACAACTACTTGTGCAGATAATATTACACATACACAACATTCTGCCACTTGTTGTTTTCTTTGCATACATGGGGTTACAAGGTTACATAGTCAATAATCCATGGTAGAAATGCCAATGGATCCTCTACACCAAGAGAACTTCTCAGTGCTCACAGATTTTGTTAATGAATCTGCAACATTCTTCAAAGTGTCCACCTTCATCAACAACACTTTGTTTTCTTCAACCATGTCTCTCACAAAGTGATATTGAATATCAATATTCTTTGTCTTTGAATGATAAGTCGTGTTCTTCACCAGAAAAATTGCACTATGACTATCACAATTGTAGAAATTTCAATACAAATTAAGTATTTCTTGTGTTTCTCCTAATCTAATAACTACGCCACTGTTAAATACATAATCGCTTCTACTATTATTCTTGTGGAAAATTAAACCACGATCACAACCACAATCACAAAGTGAAATATCAAGAACACATAACACATAAGTTTTTCTGGGAAAGCGTAAAGCTAAAAACCCCACTATCATATATTATGTATATCATGAATCATGAAACAATCACATACAAAACTCTAATCCAAGAGCTCTCAGTACAATCCAATCATCTCACACTGTCATACACAAATCAACAAATACATGTGCCAATTCCTGTGTCCAGACATCTTGCCTCCTCTGCACAAACTCTGCAATTCGAATTCTCACAATGATCATTACAAATTTCTTAGTTTTCACATGCTCATAAGCATATCCACTGCATGTGTGATCAAATCAAAACTAATAGCCAAACTGTCCCTTTCACCAGTTATCTCAACTGGGTATCCACTGGATTTGACATGCATGTAGTTAACCATGGCGAATCTTCAGTTTCATGTGAGTTCACTGATTAACTGAACTCTCACTAGTGCATGTTTAGTTACAACTAGTACAACTGATCTTAACTCACTTAACTACACTTATAATTCTATTACAAATACAACTCACTTAGTTATGAATGAAATAATAGATTAATATTTATTGTCTAATTTATTTAAGGGAAAAATAAATTAGACACATGTTTCTTGTTGACTTTTCAACACTCCCTCTCAATAAGAAAGGGATTATCCTTCACCCCAATCTTGTCTCTATGATATTTGAATTTGCTCCTAGTGAGCGCCTTCGTCAGAATGTCAGCATCTTGATCTTCCGTAGGAATGTATTGAAGCAACATGATCTTCCACTGCACACAATCTCTGAGATGATGATACCAGATATCTATATGCTTAGATCTGTCATGAAACACAGGATTAATCAAGAGTTTAATGCAACTCAGATTATCACAATAAATCACTGTCGGATCTAAATGAGAACCAAACAAACCAACCAAGATCTTTCTCATCCAGATAGCCTCACATGCAGCTTGAATCGCTGCCATGTATTCCACTTCCGCTGAACTAAGTGCCACAGATATCTGTTTCGTGCTGTACCAAGAAACAGTTGTAGATCCGATACTAAAGATCCCCCTTGATGTGCTCTTTTTGTCCGTTGGACTGACTTCCCAATCTGCATCCGTGAAGCCATGCAACTTCACCTCATCCATCTATGTGTACCATAATCCATACTCATATGTGCCCTTCAGATATCTCAGGACATGCTTACCTGCCTTCCAAAAGAGTTTGGTAGGCTTAACCATCGCTTGACTTAGCTGGTTAACTGCATAGCAAATGTCCGGTCTCATGTTCACTAAATACATTAGCGAACCCACTAATTGTCGATAGATAGTAGCATCCACTACTTCTCCAGAAGTAGCATCCTCTTTCCTCCAGTTTCCTAGAAGAGGAGTATCCATGGGTCTGCAGCCCTCCATGTGAAACTTACGCAGTATCTCCCTTGCACACTTTCCTTGAGACACAAAAAGTTCACCATCTCACTGCCATATTTTCAAACCAAGGAAATAACGAAGAAGGCCCAAATCCTTCATCTCAAACTCCTTTGCAAGGTCATCCTTGCATGAGTGTATTAGCTACTCATCACTAGTAAGTATTAAATCATCAACATAAAGCACAATGATTAAAATCTTACCCTCCACCACAATTTGGTATAGGTTTTCATCCGCTTCACTTTTGGTGAAGCCCAATCCGGTGAAATAGCTGTCTATCAGAGTGTACCAAGCACGGGGTGATTGCTTCAACCCATACAGTGCTCTCTTGAGTTTGCACACATGCGATTCTCTGTCAAAGGTCTCAAAACCTTCTGGCTATTCAATGTACACTTCTTCCTCAATGATCCCGTTGAGGAACACAATTTTTACATCCATCTGATGAATGCGCTAGCCCATCTGCGCTGAGAGTGCAAGGATGGATATTATGGAAGAGTAGCTTGCGACAGGTGCAAAGGTCTCATCATAATCTATCCCCTTGATCTGTGAGAAGCCCTGGGCCAAAAACTTGGCCTTGTATTTCTCCACACTCCCATCAACAACTTGCTTTACCTTGTAGATCCATCTCAAACCTACCACTGATTTGTCGACCAGTCTTGGGACAATATCCCATGCACTATTTTTGACAATGGAGTCATACTCCTCTACCATAGCATCAACCCAAGTGGGGTCCTGCACTGCTTCCTGAAAGGAAGATGGTTCAGTCACAATACATTTTCTCATGAGAGCCATGTATCCAACAAATTGATCAGGAGATTGTCTCTATCTGCGCTATGAAGTAGGGGCTCCTACATTCTGTGTAGCATCTAGTCTCAATCTGTCAGCTTCCATGGTGCGCTTTCTGCCATTTCTGATGGATGGCTCTGCTTGAGTGGTTTCCTCCACTCCATTAACCTCTTCATGTGGCTGATCCACATATTGAGACTCATCTTTGGGAACCAACAGTTCCTCTTTTGCATGCAAGTCTAGCTCCCTCTCAAGCGACGACCGCATGGCTTTCTTCTCATCGAATTTTATATCCTGTCGCATAACAGTCATCTTACTGTTCGACAAATACACACGATAATTATGGAGTGTTTCTGTGTACCCCACAAATATCACAACTTCAGCAGTCGGTTCCAGCTTCTTCCTGGCATCCTTGGTCACATGCACATAAACAGATGAGCCAAAATTTTTAAAATGAGAAACATCATGTTTCTTACCAGTAAAAGCTTCTTTAGGTGTACTCATGCCAATTACTCTATGAGGACAACGGTTTTTCACATAAACCGCAACATTGCATGCTTCTGCCCACAAATGCATTGGTAGGCCCTGATCATGCAACATCGCTTGTGCTGCACCCATGATCGTTCTGTTCTTTCTCTCCACGACCCCATTTTGCTGTGGGTTATGAGGCGCTATGAGTTCTCTTCAAATTCCTTCTCTGCTACATAAGTATTTGAATTCGTTAGAGATGTATTCTCCACCATTATTGCTCCTTAGTGCCTTCACTTGCTTCCTTGATTCTTTCTCCACCAATGATTTAAACGCACAGAACTTTGAGAATGTTTGATCCTTCTTCTGCATGAAGAATATCTAGCATTTATGAGAAAAGTCATCAACAAAAATAACATAATACCTATGTTTTGCTGTTGAAGCAACCGAGAATGGTCCACACACATCCGTGTGAATTCTCTCCAGGATCACTGAAGCATGGTTCTCCTTTTCATGAAAGGTGGACTTTACATACTTCCTTAGGGTGCACCCCTTGCACAGATCTAACTGAGCAAGTGTTCCCCTTGGAATTCTAGTAGATATTTGCTGCATGATTTTCAAGGCTCCATGATGAAGAGGGCCCAATCTCCTATGCCATAATTCGCCCTCATCCCGGCTCACCACTTTTTTTGCTTTGCCTATCACGGCACTACAACCACCTATCTCTAGCATGTAGAGATTCTTAATTCGAATCCCTATCTTCTTGACTTGACCCATTGTTTTATGTCGCAGGTAGGATTTACCACTCCTAAAAACAACATCATAGCCTCTGTCCTCCAACATTATGACTGAGACGAGGTTTTTCTTCAGACCTGGAACATGCATAACATTTTTCAATTGAAATGGTTTACCTGACTCCCTTTGAAAGGTAATGGTACCAATACCAGTTGCACTGTATCATCCATCGTCATCCATCTCTATATGCATTCTGAGATCTTTCTCCTCCAAGTCAATGAAAGACTCTTTATCTTCTGTCATGTGGAATGTAGCACCACAATCCAAATACCACACTGATCCCGATGCACTTGAGGCCATACATGTGATCAAAGTGAAGTCAAGTTCAAATTGTGAGACAAGAGCCTCACCAGTTGCAGCTCCAACAACCGTCTTGTTCTTCCTCTTCTGTGGATAGTTAGTAGCGAGATGCCTATGTTCGTGACAGTGAAAACACTTCACTTTGGACAAATCCAGCTTCTTGACTTTAGAATCTGATTTTGGATGGAATTTCTCCCCTTTCCCTTTCCTTGCCTTGGTAGTCAAAGCACAATCCTCTTCATCATCACGCTTTGATGAAGATCCATCTCTGGTGTTCTTCCTAAACTCCTCTTGCACTAGATCCGACCACAGTCGTTCCCAATCCGACAATTTTTCCCTTCCATTGATAGAGTCTTGATAACTGTGCCAACTCTTAGGAAGCCCTAGGAGCGCCAAGCTCACCAAATGATTAGCAACAACTATTATTCCCACACTTCCAATCTCATCCCGACATTGGACAAACTTCGTGAGATATTTTGGAATGGTGTCGTCCTTTTCCATCTTGATCTTCTTGAGTTTGTCTTTGAGCGCCAATTTCCTATGGTCGCTACTATTTTGGAACAGATCCGTCAAAACCTTCCACATTGCATGTGGTGTGGTTTTCCCATGGAGACTTCAGACAATGTGGTCTCATACTCCCTCCAATAGAATCCTCCTCGCCTTTTCCACTTTCTTTTGCCATGCATCAAGATTTGTAGTATCTGTCGCATCCGGCTTAGTAAAATCTCTATCAATGTAATCCTTCAAGCCATTGTCTTCGAGTACTGCCTCCATCCTGTCCTTCCAAGCAATGTAGCTAGAGCTGCCCTCGAGTGCATACTCCAACCTCAAGCCATTGAAAGACATTTTGATCTTGAATCAACTGTCGCACCAAGAAAATTTTGCAAATTCGAATGTTATCCAACCACCAAAACTCAACAGCTGCAATCCCTCTTCCCTGGGAGGTTCAGACCCCACCTGAGAGTAGCCTGAGGGAAGTTCGCACCCTGCCTGTGTGTAGCCTGCGAACTTTCCTGGGGAGTTCATACCCTGCTTCATTGTAGGGTGAGGGGAGTTCACACTTCTCCTTTAAGTAGCCTGCGAGTATCACCTTGAAGTTCACACCCTGCCTTTGTCTAGGGTGCGAGAATCATTGTTCCTGAAAATGAGTGTAGTTTTCAGTACTAGGGTTCGCACCTTGCTAGAGATGGGACCTGCGAGAATGAAATTATGTTCGCACCTCACTTCCGTGACTCCGTGGCCTCCGTGGCTCTGATACCATGTAGAAATTTCAATACAAATTAAGTATTTCCTGCGATTCTCCTAATCTAACAATTACACCATTGTTAAATACATAATCACTTCTACTATTATTCTTTTGGAAAATTAAACCACGATCACAACCACAATCACAAAGTGAAATATCAAGAACACATAACACAAAAGTTTTTCCGGGAAAGCGTAAAGCTAAAAACCCCACTATCATATATTATGTATATCATGAATCATGAAACAATCTCATACAAAACTCTTATCCAAGAGCTCTCAGTACAATACAATCGTCTCACACTGTCATACACAAATCAACAAATACATGTGCCAATTCATGTGTCCAGACAACTTGCCTCCTCTGCACAAACTTTGCAATTCAAATTCTCACAATGATCATTACAAATTGCCTAGTTTGCACATGCTCATAATCATATCCACTGCATGTGTGATCAAATCACAACTGATAGCCAAATTGTCCCTTTCACATGTTATCTCAATTGGGTCTCCACTGGATCTGACATGCATGTAGTTAACCATGGCGAATCTTCAGTTGCATGTGAGTTCACTGATTAACTGAACTCTCACTAGTGCATGTTTAGTTACAAATAGTACAACTGATCTTAACTCACTTAACTACACTTATAATTCTGTTACAAATCCAACTCACTCAATTATGAATGAAATAATAGATCAATATTTATTGTCTAATTTATTTAAGGGAAAAATAAATTAGATACATGTTTCTTGTTGAATTTTCAACAACAATCTATCCTTATAGCTTGTTGTACCAACACAATACCTGAACACAATATTTGTAACCATACTGCTTCCTTACTTTCATGAGTGGCTACTTTTTATTCAAATTCTATAGTTTAAAGTGCCACTACAACCTGTCTTTTGCTCATCCAATTTATTTCTCCTCCAAACATGTTAAACACATACCCACTTATAGATCTCCTACGATCCACATCTCCAGCCTAGTATGCATCCACAAAGCCATATATATCCACCACTCTGTCCAATCTTGGTCTTCCTTGGTAGAAAAATACATAGCTAGCAGTGCCACACAAATACCTGAAACCCCTTTTTACTTTTGTCCAATGCTCCTTCCCTGGTTTTGACATATACCTGCTCAAAACTCCCATTGCATATGCAATGTTTGGTCTAGTACATACCATTGCATACATCAAACTGCCAACTGCACTCGCATATGGAACACGAGACATTTCCTCCTCCTCTTCCCGTGTCTTGGGACACTGATCCACATATAAATTTACACCAACAAGAATAGGATCCTTGACCGGTTTACATTCCTGCATATTAAACCTCTGCAATATTTTCTCAACATATTTTCTCTGATTTAACCAGAGTTTCCTCTTTTTCCAATCTCTTTTAATTTCCATGCCCAAAATGAAATTTGAAGCACCAAGATCCTTGATGTCAAATTTAGAGGACAACTGAGTTTTCACATCCTGGATAATCTCCTTGTTATTTCCTATCAACAACATGTCATCCACATACAAGACCAAATAAATCAAATGATCACCAATTAATTTAAAATACACACAATGATTCTCTTTGATTCTCGTGAAGCCAAGTCCCAACATACAAGTATCAAATTTTTGATACCACATCCTTAATGATTGTTTCAAACCATACAAAGACTTTTTAAGCTTGCATACCAGCTCCTTCTTTCCCTTCACAACAAATCCTTCTGGCTGCTTCATATAGATTTCTTCTTCCAGATCCCCATTTAGGAATGACGTCTTCACATCCATCTGTTCTAATTCAAAATCAAATGCAACAAAAACATACAAAAAAAATATTATAGAGGTTAACTTGGAAACAATAGAAAAAATCTCACCAAAATCAATTCCATCAACCTGGGAATAACCCTTTGCTACTAACCGAGCTTTGTATTTCTCCACTTTTCCTTTTGCATTCAAATTCTTTTTAAATACCCATTTGCTGCCAATGGGATTTCTTCTAGTAGGAAAATCCACTATATCCCAAGCCTCATTCTTATCCAAGGATGCCATTTCTTTGTCCATGGCCTTTTTCCAGAGATTTCCATCTTATGAATCCACTGCCTCCCTGAAAGTTCTAGGATTGTCATCAGTAATAAACAAAGAAAAATTTGAACGAAAATCAGATGGACTATACCTTTCCGGTAGCCTTCTTTCCCGAACCGATCTTCTCAATAATGGAGTATGATGATCTTCTTCTTCTAATTCCTGTTCTTATGTAGAGTCTGATTCATCATCCTTTGAATCAAACTCTATTTTCTTTGGTTCTTCCT
>JZKD02S1662823.1:51278-69650 GCA_000966675.3 Picea glauca
TGGTTAACTCTGCTAGAAGGTTATTTCTCTGTTCACAATTTTTCCGACAAAGAAAAGATCACCTTCGCACTCCTTAAATATCTCCCTCATGTCAAACATTGGTGGGAAACTTACTAGGAACAAAGTTCCATAGAGGAGTCTGGAATATACGGGGCCGATCCCACCTGATATTTTTTTGTGGATGCGGTAAAGGAATAGTATTACTCTGTTGGCAACTATGAAGACCAATACATGAGATGGACCACACTGCGACAAGAGAGGGGCCAAGCAGTTCCAGAGTTCACCAATACCTTCCATACCTTGCGCACCAAGATGGGTATCAAAGAATTTGAGCGACATTTGGTTCTGAAATACCGTGGGGCTCTACACAGGTACATCCAGACTGAAATGGATTTTCTGGACATATCATCACTCAGTGCTGGTTATTGATATGCTGTTAAAATCGAGCAGAAATTTAAGCACTAGAACAAACAGGATTTCGGATCTGTAAATCCGCAACAATCAAAGTATGAAAAAGACAACCTTAACAAATAGTCTCCCGAAAACTAGTCCAAGACAAAAGAAAAGAAGGGTCACGGGAAGACAAAGAAGGACACCAGAAAAATGGTGCGATTTCCACAAAATCCCCTGGCACAACACCGATGATTGTCGTTCAAAATAGTCATTGGTGGCCGAGATCAAAGACAAGGAGCCGAACCCTGATTCAAAATCTGATTCTGAAAATACTGGTAGAGGACAGATCATTGACATAGACCCAACTGCTATTGTCGCAACTGCTACAATTCAACCAGAAGAACCAATAGATCCTGAAGAGGGGGAGCGCCTTTTTCATTCATAGATGTGGGTGAAGGGGACCCCGCTGCATTTTATTGTTGCTAGCAGAAGCTAGAAGAACCTCATCTTAGCAGAGGTCGTCAAATAGTTGGGATTGTCGACAACACCACACCCGCAACCATGCAACACCGGGTGGATTCGACAAGGACGAGATCTCCGTGTCAGCCAACAGTGTCGATTGTCATACGACATCCAACCTTTCAAGGATGAGGTATTATGTGATGTTGCCCCACTGGATGTCTGTGATGTTCTCTTGGGCCAACCATATATGTGGAGATGCCATGCTATTTATGAGTCTCGACCCTGTAGTGTCATTGTTACTTTGGGGGGTCATCTTTACAGAATACCAGAGGTAGTTCCAACTATTGTTCCACCCAAAAAGTGTTGCAAGGTAGTATCTCATACTGCAAAATTCAGCTTCTTCACAATCTGTTCAAAAGCAGAACATAAAGACACTACAACCACTACAACCTCGCCCCCTGCACCTTCTATCCAACAAAAGCAGGTCAACAAGGTTGCAACAAAACACAAAGATTCCTTCTACACACCTTCCTCTCATGTAGCTTGATTTGTTGAACAACCTCAACTTCAACAGGTTCATGATAGACTTCCACAAACTAAACAACGCGACGTCTCCAACAATACAAGCATTTCCCTCTCCCCCAGGAACTCAAAGCAATGGAGACCATTGCTTCCTAAGGAGGGAGGATTGATTTAGGTGGATATCGGTGGCCACTCGCCTTTTTCGACTTTCTCAAAACAGTTTTCTAGCAATTTTGACAATTTACTATTTTTAGCAGGTTTTAACTTTCGGGGCCATTTTGAGGGACCAAATGAAGGTTTTTCAATATCAAGGTTTTCAATGATATCCAAAGGCATGATTGAACCCCCAAAATGAATCGCCTCGACAATACCTTTCCAACGAGCTATCACACGCCTAAAACAAAGATCGTATGCAAAAGTTACGACCCCGGGAAGTTGATGTACTCATTTACCCAAATGGGGCCCACATGACTTTTGGCGCTTCATCTCCAAGGGTTAGGTTTTTGGATGTCTAGGACTTTTGGCATTCCTGTTTATTGTAAAAATGCCTTCAGAGCCTCATTATAATCATCTTCTTGCGAATGCGAGTAGCCGTCACATCACTTCTAAGAGATAAGCTGCCACCATTCTAGCGAGTCTTTCACTCTGTATTTTTAGAGTCTCTGTACATTTATTTCATTAATATAAATCATGTATTACTGCATCTCTGTGTTTATGGTTGCATCTCTGATATATTTCTGTTATATTATTGAATACTTGCCATATCTCTGTGCATTTATTTATTATATCTTTGATCTAATTTCATGCCGAAAATAATCCGGATTAGTGGTATTAGAGCAGGCTGTTCTTGATCATTTTTTTTAGTGCATGTCCCCGACGAGGTCCGAGTATAGCAAGTTGGGTCTCGAGCTTGTCTCTCTTGAGGACAATCTCTCCCGCACACCCAAGAAACCCTCAATGGCTGAATAAAAGAAAAATGACGGAGGAGACGATCTTATCAATCTGTTGCTTGAGCAAGCTCTCACGTGACAGAGGGACGAAATGATGGAGAATTTTTCCCACATCCTTCAATGCCTGTCGATAGCATCAGGCGCATATTCATCAAGTGGCCACTTTGGAGGCACCTCACCTTTCAAGGTACAAGTTAATTTTGATATTCTTGTATTTGAAGGACAGATAGATGCAGAAGCTTTAGAAAAATGGTTAACTCTGCTAGAAGGTTATTTCTCTGTTCACAATTTTTTCGACAAAGAAAAGACCACCTTTGCACTCCTTAAAGGTCTCCCTCATGTCAAACATTGGTGGGGAACTTACTAGGAGAAAAGTTCCACAGAGGAGTCTGGAATATACGGGGCCGATCCCACTTGGGATTTTTTTGTGGATGCGGTAAAGGAATAGTATTACCCTATTGGCAACTATGAGGACCAGTACATGAGATGGACTACACTCCGGAAAGAGAGGGGCCAAGCAGTTTCGTAGTTCACCAATACCTTCCATACCTTGTGCACCAAGCTGGGTATCAAAGACTCCGAGCAATATTTGTTTCTGAAATATTGTGGGGCTCTACACAGATACATCCAGACTAAAATGGATTTTCTGGACATCTCATCACTCGGTGCTGCTTATCGATATGCTGTTAAAATCGAGCAGAAATTTAAGCACCAGAAAAAACAAGATTTCAGATTTGTAAATCCGCAACAACCAAAGTATGACAAAGACAGCCCTAACAAACAATCTTCCGAAAACCAGTCCTGTTGAAATTACTAATACAACTGAGAGGGGGGGGTGAATCAGTTGTCTTTGAGCTTAAACAATATTAACTCTATTAAATTATTTTTAATCTTTCTTCAAGTGATCATCAACATTGTACAACATATGGATAGTAAAAGTAAAAAGCATCAGTCACACATAAGGTATACACAGAGACAGATTTTCACGAGGAAAACCATAAAGGGATAAAACCTCTTCTTCTTCGAAATGATAGGCAGTCTTTTAAGTTCTATACATCATCTTTAATTGAGCACCAACTCAATGTGAGTCTACTACCTATGTTTTACAAGCTGCAACTTGTTTGAGAGCACCAACTCTCTGGTTTCTCTAGCACCCAGAGAATGATCATAACCAATAGAATGATCATAACCAATAGAATGATCATAACCAATACATAACCAATAGAATGATCATGAAGATTTGAACTGACCCACACACCCATCTGACCATATCCAATGTCGATCGAATCTGATTTCGTGTTCTTTCAATGAATCATAAAATTTATCAAAACAATGTTGTACATAATGTGTGTCGTGTGCTCGATCATCACTTATATAAGTGATATTCTTTAATAACATGTCGATTGTTGTTGGTGCTTTCTATGTTATCAAGACTCTGTTGAGCATGTCTATATAGAACGTGGACAAATATCGTGACTTGATCAGAATGATAATATTCACTCTGTATTTCTTTTTGTGCAACAAATGTGTAATTTTCCGCAAAATCAACTATAGACAAAATTGTCCCTGGTGGAAACACTTCACGGGATTCTTTGAATTGTATATCTTTCCATCGAGCTCTATGTGAATGATTGGTGTATTTATAAATTTCTTCCTCAAACTTCTTTAAAAAATCTATCACACAGATTTTATCTACCTTCAAATCAATCTTTTTGGAAATAACATTTGAAGAATGTGGAGCCGTGATGTTGATATATTCATATCTCTTCCAATTGACTGTTATATTAGAAAATGATTGATCATTCATATCAATATGATACTTCGAATGAAACAAACTTAGATTTCCACAATGATCACATTTATTTCTACCAACACATTTTTTTTTGTAAAATAAATCATCATCTTCTCTTTCACATAGAATCTCAGATATAAAAACATGGAATGTGGAATGAAGAGGTGAACATGGCCATAAACTTTTACCAAAATCCAAAAAAGTGTCGTAATACAACTCAAATTCCACATGATAACGACAACAACAAGTGTCACGAACAGTGATGGGTCTAACAAACCATGGTTTTTGTTGCATAAATGTATTGATGGAAATTTTAACTTCTTTGTGCTCTTCTTTGAACTTATTGAACAATTCTATTTGTGTCTTTGGAAATATATGTTTTGGATGTTCTTCATATTGTATTCGTGCTATTATTTGTCGCAACACATCCCTTGTATGTGGTGAAACATAAGATTCTTCCAACTAACAATTACAGGCCAATTCTTTAACAGTTTCTGCAAGTCTATCTTTGTAGGGTTGTCTAGAAATTACTATCCAACAAACCGGTTCATCATTTTCATCTATTTGCAATCAAAATTTTCTATGTTTGTGCAATGTTTTTCTTGACATTCCCATCGTTTTTTCCATGTGTCTTGTCAAATGATATTTTATATTGCTAGATGAAACAACTACTGCTTGTATCACTCTACATGCGACACTGACATCTTTTTTTCGATATTTTCCAAAAGATTTTAATACACAAGTTATATTGTCAAAGACATTCTGTTTCACCTTTGTATCATTTGTCGACTTTTGAATACCCAATAATGATGTAGCTTCTTTTAAATTTCTTGACTTCATTAGACAGAGTAAAAGTTGAGATTGTATTGTTACTGATTCATCTTTGAAAAAAATATTATACATATTCTTAGTTCGATATCTTATATAATGCTTAGATTTTTACTTCCCAAATTTGTCAGTATCAACATTTTCTAATATTTCATCATTAATGTTGATAGATTCTCCTGCATATTTCAATTTAAAGTTTATATTAAAAAACAAAATACGAACACAAATTCACTAAACTATATATACAAGTGTTCATCTTGTATTATCTAAATTTATGTACATACCTATAGGTGATTCGTCTTTTGCTTCAATTTCGGTTTCAATGACTTTTGCTTCAATTTCGGTTTCAACGCCTTCTACTTCAATTTCGATTTCAACGTCTTCTTCGACATTATGAGACAAATCTATTTATGTTTTTTGAAAAACATCAAATTGTAATTACAATCAATTATATTATTTACAATATTTTAAATTTGAATTCTATACTTTGAATTCTATACTTTCTGAATACAGTCCCAATGTGTGTCATGTGTTCGATCATCATATGTGCATGCATACCTGGTTGAACTTCTTGTTGAAAATCTCTATTTACATCATCATCGTTTCTTTCTTCAATATTTTCACTTTCTCGTTTCTTTCTCTAATAATGCTCTTTCCTTTGTTCATTTTGGCGAGTATAATCTTGAGTGCGATCAAATTTTCTCTTGCGCAAACTTTTGTTTCCCATGACTTTTATAGTTATCTGTAAAAGATATGTTCAACAAAGACTTCACCTTGAAAAAATGCTCAACATTTATCTTTCAACATATAAATTGTTATTCCAATAAAAACTTGAACAAACATTAATTACCTTATTAAACAAAAACCAAAAAGATGATTCAAAACTTTGTGTAGGTGCTCTAGAAAACCATCATGTATCGATATCGATCCTCCGATTAAGCCTATGGAACAAAGGGAAGAAATAAAGAAAGAAAAAAATACAACTCCAATCAGTAATAGAAATGCTTTGAAATCCCTATACCTGAGCCCATATCTGTCCGTCCATTCGATGAATTGTGTTAAATGTGTTCGAACGAAAGCACATTTCTACGATTTGGTGCGAAATGAAACGATACGACATGTCTTTTCATTTTTTTCGACCGACGAAATTCACTCAACACGCTTTCGACTGAAAGAAGGTTTTTTCGACCGAAAACCTTGGAAACCGTTCAGTTTTGACGGTTTCTGTTAGAATTTAGTCTTTCGGCCGAAATAATATAGTTTCGACCGAAAGATTATTTCGGCCGAAAACATGAAATTGAGATTGAAAACAAAAACCATAGAATTGCCCCAAGCTTACCTGAACTTCGGAGGTTGCAGACTCCTGCAAATACTGATAATTTGGTTTCAAAAATGACACCAACATTTCCAAAATTGAATCTACTTTCAATTCCTATAATTTTTTTTCATTTTCATTATTTTTATCTAATTTTATTTATTTATTTTTAAAAATCACTGCATAATATTTTTAGTAGACATTATGATTCGGTGAAATGAAATATCGGTATCTCTAAAAATATATATTGAAAAATTTAGAAAAAATTACATTCATAATCCTTAAACTGTTCTTTTCAAAAGAGTATATTTAGATTTTACTTTTAAGTAAAAATTAAGATAGATACAAGGTGTAGAAAAACACGTGTTTAAAATCTGCAACGTTTTCAGCTTGGTCAAATTCAAAAAATTGTAGAAATTATAATATTCATCTGTTAGATTCAAAATTATAGTCATAATAAAATAGAGTCTCTGTAGATTGTTGCAATATATTTCGTTTCTTAAAAACATAAGTTTAATAATAGATACATTGTTGTGAGAAAAAATGACTCATTATCATTCCTTTCATGTTTAAGGAACATACTGTTAAACAATTGTCAAATTGACATATCAAATATTGATAATTTTTTTTTGAAAAATAGTCATTGAAAAGATAACAAAATTCTTCACAAGTTTTGTTTTTACTGTAAAGTGAAATTCTAAATAAAAAAAATACTTTGTATGCCAGAAGTTGAAGAACTTGTGAAAATACAGTGTTTTTTCTCATAAAACAAGCAAAAGTGTTACCCATCTTCATGATTTCACCCTACAATAAATATATTAACTGATTGCACGAGACAATAGGCCTAACAAATAGTTTTGTTTTCGAATAGTAATCGATCAATTGCATGTGTTAATAGGCTTCAGAAAGTGCGATTCTTCTTTGTACTCTATGACCAGGTTTGTGAAGCGAGAAACAATTTGTATAACATTTGTCCAATGCCTATACAAGCCCTTTTTCATTTACTTTGGATACTTAATGCATTTAAAGAGTTTTTCTTTACTTTAGAGTGTTTATTATTTTTAATTCAAGGGACAACACAAACACTTATTCATTTCCATACAACTATATAGCCACGTATCGCCCTCTGACCTTGTTTATTATACTTATACTGCCCTCTTGCCATGTTCATTAAACAATTATTATCTTAGTTGTCGTGTTCATAAGACAATTGTTACCTTAAAACATTTATAAAAGGCAGAGATAGGTATAAGCATCTTTGCTGCTAATTTCACTTGTTATTTCTAAATCTCTATACTTATATTAAAATATTAAGTAAATATGAAACTTTAAAGACAATATAATTGAACTTTAAATTATGTAAAAAAATGTGAAATATAATTTTATTTATTATTTTTTAATAGAAAAAATATAATTCAAAATATTCTTTCTCATCTCCTAAAAATACTTTCGCTTCCTTCTTTGAGGAACATCAAAATCTGAAAAACAAATAGAAAAACATCAAAATCTGAAAAACAAATAGAAAAACCATATGCAAGTGACGAAAACAAAATATCGATTATGATTAAATAGACATCTTCTTTTCACAATTCTAATACCCTCTAGAAACATGAATTTTAAGTTAATTGGTTGATGATTCGTTTAAAATAAAATGAAACTACTCTATAAGAAAACAAAAATTGATTTGTTTTATCTTTTCAAATTTATTTGTAAAAGTAGTAGACGAAATTTATTATTGACGAAACTTATACAACTTGTTTATTATGAATGCCGACTTTGCACTGCTATATATATATATATATATATATATATATATATATATATATATATAGGAAAATTACAACATTTGCGAGTCTATCCTAATCAATCGTACTTCACTATTAGAATCAATCAAGTTGTAGTTAACCAATCAAACACATTTTCACCTGTTACTCCAAAAAAAACTACATGGATTTCCAAAACATAAATCTCTTTTATATGAATAGACTTTTATTAAATTAATGGGTTGGTGAGTCATTTAAAATTAAACTACGTGTAGTGTAGTTAGGTAAATAATATGGGGTACCTAAGGAGGTTTCAAGGGGGATAATAATAGAGGTTAATATGTATTGTTATATATGGATGCCAATTTTAGTAAATAAAGCCTAGTGTGAACACAATAAAGGTGAGAAGACTTACTAGAAGGTTCCTTCTCTAAAATGTTCTTAGGTGGTAGGTAGTATTATATATAGAGGTGTAAACAATGTATTGAGCATGGATGAAGAGTAATGTGTTTGGAACTTAGCTCAATAGGATGTTTCCCCCTCGAAGAGGCAAATGTACAGGAGTGGATCCCTTCCTTAAAATGATCAATTGTAAGGTGTTTCCCTACCTTAAGGGTTTCATATTAATAAAAACATTTTTTCTTTCTATATGGTTCTTATATTTATTGTATGTGATTCTATTTATAGATCTCAGGTACTTAACAAGTGGTGTCAGAGCACTTTCTTAGGCAAAAAAAGGGGCAATTTTTTTCTATTTTGTAGGTTTTCAAAATAATAAGAAAAAAGAGAGCTGCGACACTAAGATCAATTCTTGTAGCTTTTTGAGTAGAATTTCAAGAAAATGGTTGTAGATTTGAATTCCTTTAAGAAAAACAACCAATTTCAAAAAACAATCGTCTGAATATGTGGTGCTTCTAATGGATATTCGCTTTCAAATCCTTATGGGCAGAGACAATGCTCTCTGACATATTCAAATCCTTGGGAGCATAAGAGAAGATCTTCAAGATATTCAAGAGTCCAGAGAGAGCTATATTATGAGGAACATATACCCTTACATCACGAAAGAATATAATCAAGAAGGATATGCTTGGTATGATTTCGAGGCTGATTGTGATGATTAGTATAAGGATAATTGTCATCTATGGTATGACAACCACTTTCATCTTCTATATGATGACTATACTCCACTTGATGTAGAGAACATTATGAAGAGAAGTCAAGAACATTACGTGAATACTATTTTTCAATGTACTCACTCTCTCGTACCAGCGTGTTATGTGGTTGATCTTTTGGATATGGAGGGATCTACATATTTTGATCCACATGACCAATGTAGACATTTGGAGCACCATTTTCAGCTAGATATTGAGTCTAGGTATCTTCAACGGGGAGTCCACATATGCCCTTGGACATGGGACCCAGGTTTATGGTGGAGCTCAATTTATTTCTACATGGTGGCTAACACTTATACATGTGACCCCGGTTCTCTAGCCTACTTCAACATTATAGTCCACACTTATCTATGGGACCCTGTTATATGGTTGTACTTCCTCATAACAAGCGTTGAGGAAAATGATTTTCTAAGGGGGGTGGAATGTAGTGTAGCTAGGGGGATAATATGGGGTACCTAGGGAGGCACCCAAGAGGGATAATCATAGAGGTTAATTTTAGTAAATAAGGTCTAGTGCTAACACAATAAAGGTGAGAAGGCTTATTGGAAGGTTCCTTCTCTAGACTGTTCTTAGGTGGTAGGTAGTATTATATATAGAGGTGTAAGAAATGTATTGAGAATGGTTGATGAGTATTGTATTTAGAGCATAGCTCATTGAGAGTGACAACTTCCTAAAATGACATACTTTCAACACCTGTCTATACCTTTTTGCTTAACATTTTCCGTTAGTCACTTCTTTTTTGATCCTTCCTTATCTAGTTCACCCTACTTATCACTAAGGTATGAATCCTTCCCCATATGCCATTATTACATTATTTTTTCATAATTCTTAAAAGGAACTAGTTACATTCAGTTATTAATATTGCTACACAAGAGAATACAGTAGTTGCAACACCTCTGTGCTGCAACTCCAAGTGATGCAGTTTCGGGCACAAACCAAGTTGTTGCAATTCCAGGTGCAAACCAACTGTTGCAACTCAAGGTGCATTTGTAGTTGTTGCAACTCCAAACAAACCATTGCAACTTTGAGCACACTTTTCATTGTTGTGACTCCAAATAGATCTCACCAACACAACAGTCATGCTGCGGCTGGCAGTTGGGAAGTAATCTTCATAAATAAAGATGACAAGAGGCGAGTGGACGACTAAAGGAGAAACTAGTTTTCCTATTGAGTCAACACACACCCAATTCCCAATAAATTTTGACAAAATATTTGTAACCGGATGAATAGTCGGATTATCACGGCTATCCATCCGTCGTTTGTATAATTTTAGACAATATTCATGTTGTATAAAAACCACAGCTTCTCTAGAGCTGGGGGGGGATATTCCATCAATTACATTTTGTTGCTATTGTATCTTTCAGACTTCGACAATATAATTTATGTTCTTTCTTTCATTCGTGTGTTGATTTATTGGTGATCATGTGATTCTGGTTTCGTAGCTCAGTACCTTTTCTAAGATGGTAGCCCCCCCTCCTTAGCCAGGTACTGGCTGTAACAAAAGAGTTAGAGATTAGTATTTTAATTTTATTCAAGTTTATTTTGTCGTTATTTCCCTTTAATTGTTGTAACTCCATATTCATAGCATTACTCGTATTTTGTAGAATTTTTCCGATTTGTTTCCATTCCAGAACAATAGCATATTTTATTTGATTTCATAGTCATTTCGTCTACTGCAATTCTACACACACAACATGGTGTTGCGATCCTTGTGTGGCTTGGTTTTCTAGTTGTAAATTGTAATTCAAATTTTTGTGAGCTTACGATCGCAGATGATTATGTAATTTTCATTGACACAACTCGTGTCTTCACAACTTCTGCTACAGAGAGTTTCATTGTTGCAACTTGCGTTGCTGCAACTCAAGTCTGAGATTCTTTTTTGTGTTGCAGCTTCATTGCTGCAACTCACGTTGTTGCAACTCTATTTGCAGCTGCACTTGATTTTGTTTGCTTTCTGAATTCTAACAACTTTAGTCTTCAATAGTTTGGGATTGGTATCGAATGAAAAAACACTTCATTGTCGCAACAATAAAAGATCTTCATCATACTCAAGCAAGTCACCAATAGATCATAACATAGTTTTAATTTCTGCAAGTGTGATTTTAATTCTCACAAGTGTGATTTCAATTTCCTCAAGTGTGATTTCAATTTCAGCAAGTGTGATTTCAATTTTTGTACGAGTGCTTTAATTTATGCAAGAGTAATTTCAACTTCTTGCCAATGTGCTATTTACTTTCCTGCAACATAGGCCATAACATAGTTTGGTGACTTAATTAAGGTATCTTGAATCTTTGAATTGTGACATTAAAGTGCTACAATGCCGTAGTAAAAACGACACTCTTCTTGCATAAATTGTGCACGACAGTTTGCAAGTTCCATACGAGCCCTAGATTGATAATTAAATGTACAACTCTTCATTTTCTTACTAAGTTAATTTGGAAGTAATTGAAAAGTTTGTCATTTTTGGCGCCGTTGTCGGGGAATTGTAAAAAGAAATTAGTGTTGTTTAGTTGTGTGGATTTTTTTTTCGTTTCACTAGAATATATGTTGTGATTTCTTTTCAGTAATTTGTACGGGGATTTTCTAAGCTTTTCTATACCCAAATCTAGAGATCAATAAGGTAGATTTATTATCTCTTCCAAAAAATCCCAAAAAGCTTACAATGTAGGTCAATCACAAAAGGGGAAGGAGCATCATCAACCAAATTACTTATCCCCTACACCAAGTTCACTTGCCAAAAAGCAGCCCGAAGAATCTCCTCATGTATCAAAGACTATGCAAGGATCTATGAACATTGAGATTCCTTTGTTAGAGGAGCAGATCAACAAACAATATCATTCAGAAGAGTTCCTTTTTCCCGGGGCACCTTTAGAAGAAGAGGAAAACCCTTGGAAAGAAATGGCACACACGATTGTCAAGGAGGAACCCATGACTTTTCGATTCCCAATCAAAGAAATAGATGAGGAAACCAAGATGAAGAATATCCCTCATTCCACCTTTCTAAAATTTCATGGGTTATCTAAAGAATATCTTGATACCTTCTTCTTCAATTTGATGTGCTTTGCAGAAGCTACGACTATGTGACATACACCCATAATTTGAAACTCTTTCCCACCACACTTAAAAGCGTTGCGATACGATGGTTCATGGGTCTTGGAAGGATAACATCCGCTCATGGGACCAAATGAAAAATAAATTTATGGACAAATACCAAGACTACTACAGAGACAAAGAAAGAAGAGAGAAAGTTTTCAAGATGATGCAACATGAAGACGTGAGCCTGGAAAATTACCTCGAGTGATTCACCTATACCTTGTAAAGGGAAAAGCAAGGAGACTTGACTCCTGAAATGCGACGTGTCTTATTTCTAAGAGGAATTCATAGAAATCCTCAAACTTATGGGTGGGGGAGATGTTTCTCAGTTAGAATACAACATTATCTTGGAACTTTGCCCTATGTTAAAGATTTAACATCTTACCAATTTTTCCATGCAACCATTTCTGTTAAAAGACCCAAGCACTTTGTTTACTCTCGGCTTGGAGGATCAACAATACATGTCTTTCCACATGTATAATAACGTCTCTGAAAAGGGAAAAATTGATGGTTTGTTGTTTAAGTCATATCTCTTCCCTTTACTTACATATAGGGTAGCACCTAAGACCTCAAACCTGTGCACATTTTCATTAATTAATGAAGCACATGGGAAGATTTTCTAAATTATTTAACACACATATGCAAAAAATAGCTAAAATAATTTTCTTTGTTTGAAAATTTAATGGTATTAGTATACCATTTTTCTTTCTTTGCAAATAAGGGGTAGCCAAGAGATTGAGCACTCTTGATACCGAGTGATAGGGATAACAAGTCAACTCCATCTAAGACAATCGCGTCCATCCCAGGAGAAGATGAGAGTCAATCTAGCCCCATCACTAGGAGATTTTTTGTTGACATGACCATACTCGGCTTCATATCCTTTGAGAAAGAAACGTGCTCCAATGAGTTTGTTGTTGCATTTGAAAGCAATGAATTGAGTGCCCACTTCACATTCTCCCTTCCATTAGGGACCGACATAAGACCTTGATTGTTGAAGCTCTTTCTCTCTAGCCATGTCCCTGCATCCAACATGCCCACGTTAACATCATCACCATAATGTGACAATGACTCATGTAATCAAAACAAGTAGACCAAGGTGGCATATTTTCATTGGAGGTAGATATACAACAAAGGCTTATAAGCGACATCTCCTTAAAAGAACGCCTTCAATGTAATTCGTTTTTTTTTTTCTTTTTCATTTTTTACCATGTTTGCATATTCACCTAAATGGTAGTAGTGGATACCTTAGATCTCATATGAATCTTTCTTAAGCACTCGAATCAACTAATATCAAAGCATATATTAGAGCATTTACCATTTATTATTACATTGAGAGGTATTTTTTACAACTCAATATAAGGGAGATATGTAATTTTATCTATGCTAAATAGATCCATCTTAACTTTGCTCCAAACTTACTATGATTTCATTTCTATAGATGTATCATTGTTAAATATTTCTTAAATGTTAAAAAACATGTAAATGAATTAATGAAACCATGCTGAGAATATCAATATGCATTATGAATGTTGAAATCATTGTGCAGATATACCAAACATTGTCCTTATACAAATATGTCCATCAATAAAATTATTAAATCTATTTTCTTGCAAAATATACAAATGATTACAACTTTAGAGCATCTTCATTCAATATTCCCAATTTGCATCATTAATTGTTTGATTGAATCCATTTGCAACATCAACATTAAAATCCCCACATCAAGCCCCCAAAAAATGAAATGGTCATATGTAGTCTATATGTCCAAAATGGACTTAAGAGTAGAAAATCGTGCGCGAGACCACTTCATGAATTTAATTAATAACATGTATAGAATGCCAATAGAATGGATGGAAAACCAACACAATGGATAGAACACTACTAGAACATGATGAAAAGAACAAACAAATATCCCAATCACTAATACGAAACGTGGTGATATATAATACTTCATTATAAGCTCTATGTAATCATATATGACACTTCATTATAAGGACATAAGCAAAAACCTGAATGAGTATCCATAAACAATGCATCATGAAGCACAATGATGAAGCACATGACCTTCTATATACACTAATCTTTAAATAGAGAACCCCTTTTTTTCCAGGAAAAAATTAACTCAAATTTATATTAAGTATAATTTTTTTTTATATCAACACAGAGACATGAAAACAGTCCCCACAGCAGTCCAATATAATTGGTGACGGGAGGAAGCAACATAAAACAAAAATACTAGTAATAGGCGGGAAGGAAAGAGCACTTTACCGGCTGAAATAACTGTAGGATGCTGGAGCGGTAATCTGCCATGAAAATACTGCTCATCGCTGGCTGAAAAACGCAAACTGGGGTTGCACTTGGTGTCATTTACCCTTCACCATCCCTTGGCAATTCAAAGATGTTAATGCTAGTGGGTTGACTCTCCCGACCACTGTCCGAGTGGTAAACAGATAGTCTTCCTTCGATTTCTGCTAGAGATCTTTTAGAGAGGGCATCAACTTCTTTATTATGCACTCTATAAATGTGGTGGACGCTGAGATCTTTGAAATTTTTAGCCAATTCCAAATTTTTTTGTTTCCAGCCTTCGATATTTACAGTGCTGAGGTTACACTTGTGGTTTATCCAATCAATGATGACCCGCGAATCACCAAGGATTTGGAGTTGATTAATTGACCAGTAGGTTTCCAGAGTGAGGGTTGCCCACAATCCCAACAATTCCGCTTTAGTATTTGTTCCCACTCCGCAGTTGAAGAACCACTTGGTAACTCTCGAAGGATGTGATCTGAAAATGCCTCTGGCCCCACAGCAAAGACCATTGGAATGGGCATCTCCATCAAAACAAGCTAATGTGAAACCATGCTTCTGAGTAAACTCACAGATTTGTAATGGTAGAGTCTTAACAATGGACGGCTGCTAGGAGAAAGACGACAAGATTCTATGCATTACTGTGAGAATGGAGGGAGCGCGGTCTTCAAATATTGCCTTATTTATTTCAATCTAGAGTTGCCAGCAAGCATGAGCAACCAAACTGACAGGGGCAGACTTCTCCTTTGACCACCGCAAAAAACAGTCTAGGACAGAGGCATCATCCCAAGGAATGTTGAGAGAAAAATGGGAGAGAAGACGCTGCCAGACAACCCTCGAAAATTGGCAGTGAATGAGGATATGGTGGATATCTTCTGCAGATTGATTGCATAGCTTACAAATTCCTGGGCCTTCCCAGCCTCTCTTCCACAACATATCCCAGGTAAGTGTCTTTTCTTTTGCAGAGAGCCAAATAAAGATTTTTATCTTTAGAGGAATTGGCCATTTCCACATCCGTTGGAATCACCGCAGGTCAGCCTGGTAATTTAGCTGCTGAAGTAGTGCTGTGTAAATATTCTTAACTGTAGTGGCACCCGTAGCATCTCCCCCCGCCCATATGATTGTATCGGGAGTATTGGAAAGTGAAATTCCTGCGCTCCTAAGTGCTTGAGTGAAGTCATCCCAGTCTGATGCATCATCACCACCAAGATTAAGCTGTCCACTGTTGTACCATATATCCAGCAGCGGGGTGGCAAAGGATGCCACACGCGCTTGATCTAAACACACAATATTACAGGATTCTAGATGAGATCTAAGTGAGGAAGGGAGAATCGATCGGTTCTCCAATCCAAGAATCTTGTCTCTTCCAAGAGTGATGTCAGTACCCGAGCCTGGCCTCCATCTAAGCCAGTGCAAGATAACTTTTGAAGATAAGATTAGACCCTTCCAAAATGGGGACGCCCTCTGTTGCATATGTGAAGGTTTTCTGAGCCAATCTAAAAGAGACAAATTTCCCAAGTATTTATCAATAATGACACGGTGCCAGAGGCTGTTATGAGTTAGTGCCTGCCAGAAAGAGTTCGCTAGGAGAGTTGTGTTAAAAATAGCTAAGCTTTTGAGTCCCCATCCCCTTGCTTGAATGGGTTTTGTAATGGTTTCCCAGCTGCAAAGGTGAAAACGATGAGTGTCCTTCTGTCCATTCCAGAGAAAATTGAAGGACAACCTACACAGAAGATTCAGAATCGAAGAGGGAATTTTTTCCAATGACATCCAGAAGACATAAATACTTTGTAGTACTGAATTGACGAGGACAAAACGCCCTCCTATGGACAACCACTTGTTGCACCAAAAGCTTATTTTCCTTTCAAACTTTGCTACCAGCTAGCGCCAGTCTTCATATTTTTTTTCTCCTGGCTTTAAAACATATCCCAGGTACTTGAATCCTTGGCTTAATTCAACGAAGGTGAAGGGTAAGGACTCTTTTAAGGAGTAGAGCTCTATTTCTGTTAACCCCCAGAAATGTGCTGTAGATTTTGCATAATTGATGCAAAGGCCCGAAGCCATGCAAAATATCTGATGCAGCTCCAGGATCACTATCCATTCTGAAGGAGTGGCCTTTGACATCAAGAGGACATCGTCAACAAAAATTAGATGTACCAAATTTATAAATTTTGAAACCTTTATACCTGAGATTTGGTGATCGGAGGCGTTTTTTGTTAGCAGCAGACTGAGGCCTTCCATAATCATGATGAAAAGGTACGGTGATTTTGGGCAGCCTTGACGGAGGCCCCTCTCGCTTTTGAAAAACTTGGTCGCCTCTCCATTAATTAGAACAACAAAAGTTGCACTAGTTACACAGGCCATAATCCAATCAATTATCTTTATACCAAAACCAAATGAGAGTAAAATCAACCTTAGAAAGCCCCGGTCGATGCTGTCAAACGATTTTTTGAGGTCAAGCTTCAGTACCAAGGCCTTTGTGTTTTTCTTTTTAATGCTGTGGAGACCTTCATGAGCCGCTCCTATAGCATCCTGGATTCTTCTGCCTTTGAGAAATCCCATCTGTTCGGTAGAAAGACATCTTTCTAGAATTGGCTTGATTCTGTTCAAGAAGACTTTTGAAATAATTTTGTAGATAAGATTGCAGAGTGAGATAAGACGATAGTCGTTGAAGGAAACAAAGTTATTTTCCTTGGGGACTAAAAAATAGAGAACCCCTTGATGGAAGGTGTTAAACCCTCATAAATTAAAATTTGTAATTTGCTATCAAAAGCAAAATCTCCACTTTCCATAGACTTTAGCAAGAAAAATAAATTTCCTCATTTGGCGGATTCCAATCAAAGATAAATTCATTGTTATGGACAACTACACTAATTTTTTTCTATACTATATGTGTTTTCCTTTTTTTTATGGTAAATTTTATGTTTTTTTTAAACACTTTTTGAGGCCATGATTAACCCTCCTGACCTTTTTGTCATTGTTTTTGGATGACACGGAGTGACATTAGGTGAACATTATAGGTTAGAGCAACGTAGGTAAACCAATACATATTATTTATCTTGCATTAATCATTATTAATGCATAATTTTAGTATTTTTATGTGTTTTAAATTATTTGAACTTTTATGTACAAATGTAAACGTTATTTTTAATGTTGAGGTGATGTGTTGGGAGGTAGATAATGGGCATATTATCTAATAAAAAAATTCTAGTTAATGAAGTGGCATATTACTCAGGGGGAGAAAATTCTAGTTAATGCAGTGGCATATGATTTAGGGAGAAAATTCTAGTTAATGCAGTGGCATATGATTTATGGAGAAAATTTAGTTAATGAAGTGGCTTATGACTTATGGGATAATAATTCGTTGAATTATTATGTATGTTTTATATATTTCATTATTATCTCTAAATCTATCTTTATAATTGTGTTGATAGATGTTCTACAATTCAATATGGGAAAGATGTCTAACATAACACATTAAAATAATAATAAAAAATAAAATAAAAAATTATATATATTCAAAATATATATTGGGTTGAATTTGTTATGTTTCGATTTGTCCTAACTTTAATTAATAAATCACCAAAACAATGTAGTGATTATTGAGGTAGTAATATATTATAAAATATATTAATATGCTAAAAAATCTATTAATATTTTAATATTAATGTATTAAATCAGAATTGATCCATCTTAACCATGGATCTATCAAGGGGTCGAGAGGGATCAAATTTCTCAAGGTGAAAATCTTTTTTAGACTGCAAAACTTGAGGAAAGG
>JZKD02S1662823.1:89162-136373 GCA_000966675.3 Picea glauca
TTGCCACTCTGTTTTTCATCTTCTGCCTTGAATTCTTTGAATTTTGCAAAAGTTTCAGACTTGTGTCTGAGAAAATAGATCCATATTTTTCTGCTGAAATCATCAATAAACATTATAAAGTAAAAGATACCACCTATTGAATCTGTTTGCATTGGTCCACATAGGTCAGTGTGAACAAGTTCAAGATGTTGTTTGGCTTGATTGGAAGACCGTGGAAAACTAGTTCTCTTATGTTTTCCAAGTATGCAAGACTCACATGGGGGAACTTGTTCTTTAAATATGGGAAGACCTTTGACCATGGAGTGCTTCTGAAGAAGACTTAGACTCTGAAATGGTAGATGTCCAAATCTTGTATGCCAAACCATTGTTTTATTCAAGGTAGATGCACTTTGTGCATATGGTTGACTTAGATTTGCAGTTCTGAGTGTAAGGGGAAACATCCTATTTGGAGTCATATGGATTTCATAAATTAATTTTCTGCTTGGGAATTTGTCATATATCTTGCAAGATGCTCCCTAAAAAAGTACCTTATAGCCATGTTCTATGAGCTGTCCTACACTGAGCAAATTATGTTTCAGATCTGGAACATGATAGACATTGTTTATGTCTTTCTTTACATTCTGTTTAGTGAGAATAGGAACAGTTCCTTTTCCTTGAATTTTGACTAAGTAATCATTTCCAAGTGTAATATCAGATGAGATTGAAGAATCAATGCATGAAAGTAAATCTTTGTTACCCGTCATGTGATTGCTGCATCCGCTGTCCAGCAACGAGAGATCTTTAGGTTGTTGTTCAGTCTTATGGCATGAGAGAAACATACCTCTTGAGTTTTCTCCCATGTGATTTGACACATGTGCTCTGCCTGAGAGTCGATCTGCTTGCTTCTTCCTGCATTCAGATTCATAGTGCCCATACTTCTTGCAGTAATAGCATTGTATGCTTGTTTTGTCATTTGATCTTCTCCCTCTGCCTCTTTGAGGCTGGAAATTCTGATGTTGATTTTGTTGTTGTTGTCTTTGACCTTGGAAATTTTGATTGGGATATTGTTGTCTGTTACCTCCACTGGAGTGAGAGTTATTTTGATTGCTCCCTCTTCCTTGGTGACCTCTGCTTCTACCTATGCCTCTCCCTCTGCTGAAGGAGAATTAAGTTTTGAAGGCATTGGAGATTGATTCATCTGTTAGATGCAGTCTGGTCTCATGTGTCACCAAAGAACCAATTAATTCATCTGTTGAAAATCTTGACAGATCCTTGGATTCAAGGATTGCTGCTACAACCATTTCGAATTTCTTTGGTAAACTTATGAGAATTTTCTTTGGTAAACTTATGAGAATTTTCGGACTCTGTCATCCTTAGAGTCTCGAATTGCGTTCTCAAGATTTGCAGTTTAATTGTTTTGACCCTGTCATTTCCTTGGTAGGAAGATTTAAGAATATCCCAGGCTTGTTTGGAAGTACCAGCACCTGTGATTTTTGAGAAAATTGAATCATCCACAGAATTTTGAATCCAGAATTTCGCTTTATTTTCTTTGTTCCTCTGTGTTGCCTGAGCAATTTTCTACGGATTTGTCATGGCAGAAAGGGCGGCTGGATCTGGTTCCACATATCTAAGATCCACTGGATCCCAAAACTCTTGTGCTTGCAAGAAGGATCTCATCCGAAGAGACCAGAACTCATAGTTCTTTCCAAGAAGAATCGAACCTTGAGTTGGTCCTAAATTGCTAGACGACGCCATATTTTTTTTTGAAAAAAAAATCTCAGAAAAAAATAGAGGGAAATTTCGTATTTATCTCCGATCGCCGAAACAACGATTGCCGATAAGAGCTTATCAGCCTTGAATTGGCCTTTGTCACAGTGAAATGTGACCACGCGCCTTGTGTTAAATCTCTACGGGCTTTTCCGGTTCTTTGTCAGACAATTTGCCGAAATGCGAATTTTGCCTTCGGACAAATCAACGGTCCATATCTTCCTGTGATTTGACGGTCCAAATCTTATCAGGATATCGCGAATAGGGACTTTGTGAACCCTGATAACGAGCTCTTCTGACTCCTCGATTCCCCGATCTCCGATTTGCCGATGGCGCTTTCCTTTTGGGACTTTCCCGATTCCTCTGATCTCCGCCACGCGTCCCAACAGATGGATGGCTCAAGTCTGCTTCGGGGGTTTCACCGTGGAGATTCTCGATCCCTCGTTTTGATGAGATGATGTCAGTTGGGCCCCAAAACAGAGCTTTCCTCCTGTCGGGATTTCGGACTTCGCAGTTCTGAAATGCTCGTGTTTCTTGTCCTTAGGATTTGCGAAACGCCGAATCGCGATGCGCCGATGGACTCTCCTCTTTCGGGACTTTTCCCGAGCCCTCGGATTTACACCACGTGTCCCCGAAAGATGGACGGTCCGCGTCGTTTCGCGAGTTTGCGACTTGTGACTCCAAATTTCTCTGACAACTTGAAACCGCGATCGCCGAAACGCCGACAGTTTCCTCGATGTCCGCCACATATCCGAACAAATGGACGGCTGAGATCTTATTGCTATATCGTGAATCGCGATTTCGTGAGTTTAGAACTCTTGTTGCGATGGTCTTTCAAAACCGCGAATTTCGATATGCCGATTTGACGACAGTTGGATCTGCTGCCACCTGTCCTCTGAGATGGATGGCTCACAAGTCCTCTCGGGATTTCATGATATTGCGTATCAGAGTTTTTGGAGTGCAATCACCTTTGCGCGTCCAACTCCCGATTCCTGATTTTGCGATGGGATAAGATCGACGACCCCCGATCTTTCTTGATCCAATGGTCCAGAATGACTTGTGATTTCGCGATTCACGAATTCTCACGGCAGTCTTCTGACCTTTACACCTTGCGAGTCAGCGAAGTGCCACGATCTCGCCACTTGTCTCTTGATGGACGGTCCAAATGATTTCGGGATTTCACGACTTCACAAGTTGAAAATTTCTCCTATGCGCTCCAGAGGATTAAACCTCGTGCACCTTCTCACTAATCTGACGGCTGAAATTCTTTCGCCTTTTCCGCGCTCTCCTCGTCCCTTCTGAACTGGTTTCCTACTTCAGATCCATTCGCAGGACGAATCTTACGGCCTTAATGGCTGTTCTTTGCACATTAGACGCGATCTTTGCTGAATTTGACGGAATTTTCTCCCGCGGAAGAAAAATTTGTGAGTCTTTCGAAGATTTGAAAGAATTTCATGAATTCTTTGTTCTCTGCTGCAATCTTTGACAGATTTGAAGAATTCCTGCAATTCTTTGAACGTTTCTTCTTTCTTTAACAATCTTCCACGAACTTGAACAAATGTCCGTGAAATCTTCAACGTTTCTGCTATCTGCAGGAATCTTTAACGAATTGAACGAATTCTTCGAGTTCTTTAAATGTTCTTCCGTCCTGCAGCTCTTCTTCGTCAATATTTGACGATTCTTGAAAAAATGTACAAGAATCTTTACTGTTTCTTCTTATACACTCTCTTCTTCCTTCTCGTGCTTCTACTCCTTGAAACTTTCGAGCGTAGTGTGCTCTGCGACCTCGCATGAGCTTCTTACGACGATCTTTGAGCGTATGAGGGTCTGCTGCCTCGTGGAAGTTTCCTGCGAGGATATTTTAAGAGTATGACGGACAACTCTCCAATCCTTGTGAAAAGACTGTGTCACGTGTTCTCCAGATCCATGTAAGCTCTGCGCTATTTGAGGATCGTGTTGCTCTCCAGCCTGTGTGAAGAGGCTTACTGCTGAAGCTCTGATACCATGATAAATTGTGAAGCAAGAAATGCAGAGAGAAAAGAATAGAATAGAATACAATATATTAGAATGTAAGAAGAACTGAAGAGATTACAATGCAATGGGAGATAGCTGAGCTAAATAGGCTCAAGCAAGACAAGAATAGAAAGTACAACTGTCCAGTACAGCGGGTAGTGTACAGTCAGATTGTTGAGGTTACATTATATTTAACAGAATCTCTCTATTAACATGGTTGTCAAGGTTGCCACCACCTCTTGAGCGTGCCCGGTCAGGTTGAGAGGCTAGGTCAAGGGTTCGAGTCACTGGGATTACAATATGTGCACTTTCTTTGTTGTTTCTGTGACTATTTCCAGGCACAAGGTGTGGAAGTCACGATCAACAGTTAACAACTCTGTTTGCTCTTGGGGGCTTGCGTAGCTCAACGACAGGGTTACTCGCATTAGACAGGAAGGCAAGCAGGTGAGCAAAGCCGATGAACCAGTAATGGAAGTCCGCTCACATAGATAATTACATGTCTTCCCATATTTGGATGAATGGGAAGGTGAGGTGTGACTCTTTCTCTTTCTCCATTTAATACATATATTGATATCTAGGCATTGATTTTGAGCTTTCAAAGAAAAATGCATAGAATTAGTGTATAAAAGTTTTACCATATTTAGCAACCAATTCAAACCACCTTGACCAAACAAAAAGAGAATAACCATAAGGCACTGTAAAAACCTAGGAATATGAAAAATTAAAAAAATGCTCGAAATCCACAAAATACCAATCTCATAACTCTCTTTTGTAAAAAAAAAAAAAAGTGACATCAATCACATTAAACAATTAATCCATTTCCAATTTTAGAATGCAACACAAACATAATTTAAAAACTATCAGCATATAATTAAAATGAAAAATCCACATAGCAAGGGCATTGAAAATTAAAAAAGATCTTTTTGATTAATAATTACACTTTAAAAATAAAAACCTAAGAATATGAAAAATTAAAAAATGCTCGAAATCCACAAAATACCAATCTCATAACTCTCTTTTGTACCAAAAAAAAAAAGAAGAAGAAGAAGAAGTGACATCAATCACATTAAACAATTAATCCATTTCCAATTTTAGAATGCAACACAAACATAATTTGAAAACTACAACATATAATTAAAATGAAAAATCCACATAGCAAGGGCATTGAAAATTAAAAAAGATCTTTTTGATTAATAATTACACTTTAAAAATAAAAACCTAGGAATATGAAAAATTAAAAAATGCTCGAAATCCACAAAATACCAATCTCATAACTCTCTTTTGTTTAAAAAAAANTAATCCATTTCCAATTTTAGAATGCAACACAAACATAATTTGAAAACTATCAGCATATAATTAAAATGAAAAATCCACATAGCAAGGGCATTGAAAATTAAAACAGATCTTTTTATTAATAATTACACTTTAAAAATTGAATATTTTTATAAGTATTTAATAAAATAATACAACATCATCACATATTCAAATATTGTTTTTATTAATAATCACATTTTCAAATTAAAATTCCTATCATTGAAAAACAATATATTAAATTTCATGATTGATTAAATATATTTTTACTAATGAGCACACTCTCATTTTTTCATATAAATGAAATAATATTGGAGTTGAGTTTTTCACTTTATGGGGGTGACAATGGTTCTTAAAAACGGTCGGAAAATCCACATAGACATCTTAATTTTGTATATTTCACTTGATAGCTAATAAATATTGTCAAATTGAAATTTAAAAATTATAGTTTACCTACACAGATTTGCAGATTTATGTTCATGAGGAATTCTGTCCTAGTGAGGTGGTGAGGCGATGAGCACGTAGCATCAACTGCAAAGCCTTGTGCTGTGATGATGACTGCAGTGTGAGATGGATGCCTAGGACATTATTGAGGCACCTATAATTCATTCAATAGGATAATTAATTAATTTTTTTTTTTAAATTAATTTAAAAGTACTAGAATTAAGGAAAAACGTTTTCCTTCCACCATGGGTTAAATGGTCACATCAATGATGTTCAACCAATAAAAAAATTTATTTGGAAATTTTATAAAATATTAAAATTATTTTTAAAATAAGAAAAAATTTATTTCAAAATTTTATCAAATATTAAAATTATTAAAAAAAAAAAACAAAACTAAACAACTTATTTGGAGAAAGATACAAAATACATCAACTATTGCAACAAAATGTACTAGGTAATAGGCGGTCAACAATCGTTGACCTCCAAGGGAATGCTATAGTCCCTTGCCAGAGGCATGGACTAATAAGAATTCTTATTAGGGACAACTACACTAAACTTTTTCTTAAAACTTTATTGTAAATTTTGTATATTTTAAAAAACTTTCAATGTTATGATAACAAGAATGCATATATAAGGTCCGTGAGGCCATGATTAACCCTTAAAATCCTTTTTGTCATTGTTTTGGGATGGTACTATTTTGTAACTCAAAATATTCAACTCATCTCTTAAGAAATACTTGGAAATCTATATCCAAGTGACGAAAACAAAATATGGATTTTGATTAAATAGTTTTTTCTTTCACACTTCTAATATCTGCTAGAAATATGATTTTTTTTTTTTTTTTAAACATGTAAAAATATATTCAAGTGACGAAAATAAAAAATGGATTATTATTAAATAGTTTTTTCTTTCACACTTCTAACATATGTTAGAAATATTTTTTTTTTTTTTTTAAATTGGTGGACGAGACGTTTAAAATAAAATAAAATTACTATATTGATTTTTTTTTTAATATTAGTTAAAGATTAGATTTGTTTTAATCTTTTTGGATTTATTTGTAAAGATAATATAAGGAATCTATTATTAATAAAACATGCATAATTGGTTTATTGTGAATGCTGACTTTGTAGTGAGACATATACGGGCAAACTACAATGTTTGCTAGATTATTTTGGTCACTCATATTTAATGGTTAGAATCAATCAAGTTGTAGTTAACCAACCAAACATTATTTTACTGCTTAAAAAAAACCAACATTGACTTCCCAAAACATAATATAGAGAGATTTTTATTAAACTATTTGGTTGGTGAGTCGTATAAAATGAAATTACTACATTGTCTTCTTAAAACATAAACCTCTTTATCACACACACACACACATGCATATATACATATAATGATGATTGTTGTTGTCAATTGGGTTTAGTTTGGGTGGTTGGGAGGAATGTTGCTATCCTCCCCATCCGGGTTCAATTGCAACAAGTGACATGTTGAGCTCATAACAAGTATATTGTCGTAATGGCTTTGAGCCTATTGTTGACTGACCTTGTGCCCTGAAGATTATAGAGTTTACCCTGGGTATCATCCTTGAAATGAGAAGAAGTACTCGAGGGTTTTCCCGAGCTTTGTACCCTAAACAAAAAAATACAAAACAAAAAATGATGATTGTTGTGATAAAAATATGGAGTTGCAACTATACTTATACAACCTTCAATATCATAAACAAGAGAGATGTTATTTCATACATCTGTGTAACACCCCGAGTTTTGAGCACCATATTAAATAATGTATTATTACATTGCTGAGAGGCCAGAGTGCCCAAACAATTATTAAAAGGCCAGAGTGCCTAAGAAATGTAACGTGTGATCATTATTAATAATAAATACATCACTGACTGCTAGACGGACAAGGACTAGAGTTATAAAGGGCTATGATTCCACAAGAGAGGGGGCTTGAGGGGCCAAGTAATTATTTTATATTACCCATTTTGTGTAATGGGGAAATCAGTTATGTGAGCTTGTTGGGGGAAGTCTAAGAGGTTCTTAATCCCCACGAATTACAAAAAGTCATCCCTGGTCTGTGGAAGGGGTTCCCTTGTTAGAAAATTCTCTATTTGTTTTGGTCATTCACTCACTCTCATTCCCATCCCCATTCTGGTGTTGTTGCTAGTTTCCTCATGTGTTCATTCACCCGATTTGTTCACTGTTCATGATTTTATCGTAGAGTCTGCACTCCATTCATTCCTTCACTCACTCATGTTTTCTCATTCATGTTTGGCTTGGGAAAGAAAATCAAACCCTTGAAGAACAACCATGGTTTTTCTGGCTATAGAGATCGCTGGTGTAATCCAGCCATGAATTGAGGCCTGCATGTCTGAGATGATTGGCTTGTGTCCAACTTTGCTCATAGCTACGAGTCCTGAGAGTCCCAACATGGAGATTTTGGACCAACTGCACTGGAGCCCTGGAAGGAGAAGGAATGCTCGAGGGACTGCATGGCAGAGAAGGGTGGAGGTCCATTCTCTTGGGTGGTGCAGGCTAGGTAGAAGAGAGTTGGGTACTTGGATTGTTGTGAGTGTTGGAGAAGCTTGTGAGAACTTGAGTGCTGACTAGTTTGGGAAGCCAAGTAACACTCTGGAACCATCCACATGGATTCATAGCCCTGGCTTAGGGGTGACATTGTTGTTGAGACTTGGAACAATAGTGTCTACGGTTGGGTGGAACGTCCTTGGTCTGCAGCCAGTTGGTGTCTTCTTTTATAAACGATAAGTGATCTCTGTTATGTTTTTCTTTGCTTGTGTATTTATTTCCATTGCGTATTAAATTATTATACCTGAGATTTGTACTTATAATATGCATGCTTTCTAGTTAATGATGTGCATGGTATATTGTGCATGCCTTTTATGTTGTAGTATGAATCTTGATCATTGCATGTATGTATTTGATGCTTCTTTATTAATTAATTGTTATCAAAAATTTAGAATCAACCAAGAGGTGTGTTTTTGGTGTGGCATGCTTGACCTGTGGGAGGCTGGGTATGTTACAAATCGGTATCAGAGATTCTGGTTCAAACACCAGACTATTATGGGCTAGAACAAGTTCAAATCGGGAAGATTCGCTGTCACAGATTTTATATATCTGTGCGAATTTGGGGAAAAATGGTGGAAAAATTTGAGTGAAATCCACCAAATTCATGAATGGATCTGAGTTTGAATGATTCCAATATTGTCTAAGAAGTTAGTGGATTCGATCTATGGAGTTTTGAAGCCGAATTCGACTTAGAAGGTTGAAAAATTTGAGTTTTAATGGCCGCTATAATGTTGGACAGAGTTTGGAGAATCGACGACTGTGATTTATTCGACAATTTGAAAAATGAGGAAAATCGACGATTCATATTTATTTCGTCTGTTTGGGGAGTGGAGAAAATCAATGGTTAAGATCATCTTGGCTGGGAGATCAACTTCCCAAATTTACTTGGGATTTTGTGAAAACATACTTAGTATGGAAGTTCGCCAACAAAAATTGTTGATGACCGATGGTCGTGGATCAATGAGTTTGGTGAAGGGTTGAAGATCGACCAAAGAAAATCTTCGATCACCGATGATCGATGGTCAGTGATTGGTAGATTTTGGTGATTTTTTTTTTTTTTTTCGGACAAAGAAAATCTCTTTGATGGTCGAGGATCGACAATTTTTGCTGAATTAATTTTTTTTGGACAAAGAAAATTTTTGGAAGTCCCGAACTCCAGAGTAAATATGGGCCCTTCATATTTAGGGACATGTGTCTGGAGAATATCAAGGGTTCGTAAATTTGACGTTCGATAGTCTGGGGGTGCGGTGGTGTTCAGTAGCGAAAACCTCCGAAGTCCTAAATTCCAGAGTAATTATGGACCGTTCGTGTTTGAGGACACACGTCCACAGATCAACCTATTTGAGAATTAAACATTCATAGGATTTGTGGTGTAGTGTGGAGAAGCCTACCAAAGTTATGAAGTTTTGAAATCCCGAAGTTGTGAGGTACTAGAGTGATGTGGCCTACTGACGCCACCTAGGGTGACATGGACACACTTGATGCTTTCCATGTGTCACCATGTCTCATGTTTTTCAAATACCATTCGTGCGAGTTAGTATATGACATGTGTCACCCGTCAGATAGGGCCATGTGTCTGTTCCTTATTTTCTACCACGTAGCACCCCTTGGTGCTTAGTTACTGATGAAGACTTCGAGAGTTCGCTAGTTCGACATTATGAAGGAATGAAGTATGATGAAGGTGGAACCCCCGAAGCTCCGAAGAGCAGAGTAAATCCTCACCGTTGATCGGGAGAGGACATGTGGTAGTAGATCCCATAGTCTGGAGACTTGGCACTTTGGAGGATTCAAGGCATAAGCAGTTGGGGTCGAGGAATCCCGAAGTCCGGAGTCCATCTCAACCATTGATTACAGTAGACACGTGGCATAAGATTCCAAGGTCCAGATACTTAGTACTCTGGAGAAGTTGAGTGGCAAGTTTCTTGATTCGAGAACTCCTAAAGGCCATAGTTAATTTCGGTCGTTGATCGAGAAAGGGTACGTGTCAACAGATCCTGTAATCCTGAGACTTGACACTCCAGAAGGGTTGAGAGTGTGGAAAATCCATAAATCTTGAAGCTTAGAGTCCTGGAGCTCCCGTTTACCTTCGATCTCATCCCTTGATCGATTTTAAACCACATGATCTCAAATATAATAATTCTAACACAGAAAAGCGCCATGAAGGATTTGGCCCGCGGTTTCGAGCCATGGTCACTTGGGAAAGTGGTTTGAAGGAAGTGTCTGTGCATCATTGATTTATGTATCGGCCCAGGGATAACATGGAAGTGTTATTTATATATATTCTTCATGAGTTGAAAGGACCTGTAGCATTATTGACAAATTTGTTTATTAAATGCTTAATTCTGAAAAAATGGTCACTTGCACATTTTGCAGAATTAAGGGATTTAAACATATAATCTCAAAATGTGTATTGAATAAATGGAAGAAGGCAAGGGAGCCTCCATCCATGATAAATAGGTTGAAGGCCAGAATACCATAATTGGCAATGCAGAGACAAAATCCAATGGACGCAAGGGCCGAGGGGAGCAAGAAACATTGCTAGAAACTATGAAGATACTGAAAATATAAGTGCACAGCTACAAGGTACACAATGAAAGGCTAATGAGAGAGCAAATTCAAATAAATGCTCGAGCATTGCAGAGATTAAATCAGTTGCAAGGTCAAGCTAAGAATGGATCAAAGCAAGAGGAAGAAGGCAATTGCCATGAAAGAAGAGATGATCGTGGAAGAGATGGTTATTCCAGGAGTGCTAGCAGATCTCATAGACATCACTCACCTCCTTACTCATACATAAGGTCTTATGCATCTGAAAACACCACAAGTAGTCCAGAGGTGTCTTCCGTTAGGCACGAAAGAAGAAGGCATGGATTGGACAATTTGCAAGGCGAGTTGAGGAATATTAGGCCACCATCCTTTGATGGTGAAAGAGAAAAGGTAGATGATGATGAAGCATAGTTTCTTGGACTCAGGATATATTTCCAATTGCATAACTTTTCTTGAAATATAGAAGCCAAGATTTCCACCTACCATTTACATGGGAAAGCTGCAGTGTGGTGGGATCAGTTGAAGTAAGTTGAGAATGTTAATGAGAATAGGATTACTTGGAAGCAGTTCAAGAATTATTTTCAGAAGGAGTACCTCTCAGAGCATTTTTACGACAAGAAAATGGAGGAGTTATTTGAACTCAAGCTGGGAATCATGATTATGGAAAAATATGAAAATAAGTTCTTGGGGTTGTTAAAGTATGTTGGGTTTATAAACGATGAAAAGGTAAAAATACATAGGTTTTTGAGTGGACTGCCATCCTTTTATAAAGAAAAGATTTGGTATGATGAACCCAAGAACTTGATTGAGACCATTCGGAAGGCCAAGTACTTGTATGAGAAAGGCTAGTGTAGAGAGTCCATGCATAAATCTTGGAAGGGTAAGAAGAAGGAGAAGTTTGATCTGAGGAAGAAGGGATTCAAACCTCCTTTCAATAGAAATGAGCCTAATAAAAATCATCAAGACCGATATGCTAAGGATGAATCCCAAAAATAATAATCCTTGTGGAAAAGGGGAAGACCACCAATCCAATGTTGGGGATGCAAGGAAGATCAATTGTACAAGGATTTCCCACACAGAAAGGGCAAAGTGAATACTATGCACAACATCTAATAGGCTACAACAATCGAAGACATGGGAAGGATTTATGCATGCTTAGATGATTGACAAACACAATACCAATCCAACATGATCGAGGTGGAAGGTAAGATCATAAATCAACCCATTTCTATTTTAATTGATTCAGGAGCAATTCATTGTTACATTGATCCTAAGATAGTGGATAGATTACATTTGGAGAAAGGTAAGCTTGGGAAATCAAGTTTGGTTCAGCTAGCCACTGGAACCAAGAGTAGAATCCATGATATGGTCCAAAGTTGTTCCATAAGCCTTAATGGTGTGAATACCAATGCTGATATAAATATCATACCATTGGGGTCTTATGATATTCTAATTGGAATGGATTGGTTGGAAAAGCATCATGTTGTCCTAGACTGTCATACAAAGACATTTACATGTCTTGATGGAGATGGAAAATAGAGCACTGTGAAAGGAGTTCCCAGATCCATCTCTATAAGGGAGATTTCAACGTTACAACTAAAGATATGTTTCAGAAAATGATGTCAATTGTATGCAACCCATGTGGAGGAGACAAAATATGCAAAGGGGGCAAGCCTTGAAGATTTCTCGATACTACAAGAATTCGAGGATGTATTCCAAGAAATACTAGGGTTGCCACCAAAAAGGGAGATAGATTTATCTATTGATCTAGTGCATCTCATGCATCTCATGCATGCTACAATTGTTAGGATGCATCAGTCAGAATTGAAGAGAAGAATTTTAGATGTTGTTGTTACAGATCAACATTACGTATAGGTAAAGGAAATCTTACAACAAGGAGATGTACAACAAAAAATGAAAGAATATGAGATGAAGGAAGATGGATTACTTATGCATAAAAATAGAATTTATGTTCCTAGTTCCGGAGAACTTAGGAATTTGGTATTAAAAGAAATGCATAATGTTCCATATGCTGGACATCCTGGTTACCAAAAAACAATTACAACAGTAAGAGGCAATTTATTTTGTCTGGGAATGAAAAGGGATGTTGTTGATTACATCGCCAAATGTATGGAATGTTAGAAAGTGAAGGCTGAGCATAAACACCCAGCGGGTCTGCTACATCCATTACCAATTCCAGAGAAGAAATGGGAAGTGATAACCATTGATTTTATAACCAAGTTTCCAAGGACAACAAGGAAACACGATTTAATCATGGTAGTGGTTGATAAGTTGATAGAGGCCACTCATTTTTTTCTTGTGAAAGCAACTCATACAACAACTAATATTTCAGAAATTTACATGAGGGAAATCGCTAGGTTGTGTTAACACAAGGAGCTACAGACTGTTTCTTAATAATCAGACAGTGAGGTTTACCCTCAAAAGAATTATGGTGTAAATCATGTGGCATTCTTCCCATGATTTCCACAGGGAAAACAAAAATATTGGAGGCCTAAGAATCTCAAGCAACCTCTTGACATCTGTCCCACTCACATTCCACTCTCCCTTACACGTCACTTCCTCCCCACCTATCAAACCTCCCTCTTTCCTTTTCCACCTCTTCCTTTTCCTTGCCACCACAACCTCGTCCCAACCTCTGCTCCCCCAATCACTTCCTTCCACTTGGCCATCGCTCACTCGTTGGGTCATGCAAGTTTTCGCCAAGCACCTTGCTCCACATCACCCTTGCGCATACGCTATCAGACTACCACCTGCAAATATTACATTGGTCATAGAAAAAGACCATTCATGGCCTTGAGGCATCAGGATGGACTCTCATAAATCATTGGCACCGCCTAAGAGCAGTTATGGGTGTCAGGCTCAATCCTAATCCCAATGAAGATAGTTATTGAAGATTGTGGGCAACAATTGAGACCTCACCTCATCCCATAAATGGAAAAAGTTGCAGAGAGAAGCCATGAAGGTGCACTTACGATCCAAATCTTCCTTATGGGCAATTTTTCCTGTAAATCACATAACTATGCCTGGCTCACATCTGACATAATGAGGTCTACACAACCTAACAGAGCGGGTGCCGACTGAAGGCTTTGAAGTTAGTGATTTGATCACATTTCTGGTGGTTGCAACATTTTAGTATATATAGGTAGTTTTGATATTTTGTTAAGGTCGATGGTTGAGCTACGCTCCTGTATTGTAAAATTTTGATGAAGAACTTTGGTTCTTTGGTTATGTATTTTGATCTGAGACTTCTTGTTTAATGAAAGTCAACTTATTTTTCATCCTATTTTCCTCTGATACTGAAGTGTCCATGATCAAAGGATTCACATGGATTTTTTTGACTGTATTGTAATGTATGTTTGATTTCAGTGCTTTTATTTACGTTCTTCAGTTTCCTGAAGTTTTGAATCCAAGAGGATCTTGTATTTGAAGCTTTTCCTCCTTAGGCTGTTGAAATACATGATGTATATGACATATCTCTACACTCTCCTCACCAAAGTCTTCCCTCTATTCACCCTTACTCCAACTTACTGACTAAAGTTAATTAAGACCTCACCTGCATGTGCATACCAGTCCATTTTTCTGAGTTAAAACGATATCATCTTGATTCTGTGCCCATTTGACCTCTTTAAAACCAACCCGTGACATAAAAATCTGATGGTTACTGGGCTTACCTCCAACACAATCTGGAGGTGATTTCTAGTGCTAACATTTCTGGCGCCCCTGCCGGGGAACGAATTGAAGACTTCTCCTTGGGATAGAATGACAAATAATCTCTGATTCTGAAGGTGCATCAGATATCAGTACCATTGAAGATTGCATCTTGCACCTGGCGACTCCACTGTTTCAGTTTTGGCTCCTAAAGGAAGACACACAAGGTCCACTTCATTGCTGCTTCTAGCAACATCTGAAGCTGACCTAGAGGAAATTATCAGAAAGGGAAAGACTACTAAAAAAGGTACCTCCATTGCTGTACCAATTTTGTCTGATAATTTTCATAATACCTCTTTACAAACTCCAATAACTATTTCTGATTCTCCTATTATACAAATTGCAGGAGTTTCAAGAAATTTAAGTTTTGGGAGCTTTCCTGCCGATTTCTCCCCTCCTATTCTTGGTTTGGAAGGAGAGAGATTTGACACCCCTTTCTCCCCCGAAGTTGTGAAGTGGAAGGAGAGATATTTGACCTTAGAATACTTTCCTAATCCTCCTCCAATTAGATTTGCTGCAGTCGCAGAAGGAGAGACTTCTATTCCCTCAAGCCCCTTGTCTTCACCTCCCAGGAACAATGTCCCAGTTTCATATAGCCCAACTCCATCCTCTCCGGGTTCTCCTCCAGTCCACATACAAATGGCAGGAGCTAATCCCCCCAGAACTAGGATGGAAGCTATAATAACTGCTAGGTATGCCCCTCTTGTTTTTCCTCAGCCTATGAATGCCCTCCCAGTGGATGGCTACCTTAAGCAATTGCCCAAGTTCAGTGGCGAGGGAGACATAACCGTAGAGGAACACCTTGAAGCCTTTTATAGTTTTACAGATTTTCATGTCATCATGGATGCAAATGTATGGATGATGATTTTTGTTCATAGCCTTGAAGGTGAGGCTAGGAAGTGGTTTAGGGCCTTGCCTCCTGGATATATCGATGGGACTGAAGCCCTAGATGAAGCCTTCTTAAAGAATTGGGGGGATAGAAAGGATTTCCTTTACTATATTAAATAGAGTTTGGATCACTGAAGAAAAAGGAAGGGAATCTGTTTCTAACTTCCCAAAGAGATTTAATAAAATGTATAGCAAAATTCCCACTGAGGTTAAGCCTATAGAAACCTCTGCAAAGATTACTTATTCTAGTTCTTTTGACCCTGATTTTTGCCTCCTGTTAAGATAAAGGAGAGCTACCTCCTTGGATCATATGGAATATGCAGCCATTGAAGTAGAATCCAATATTATGGCAGTTGATGAGCTTAGGAGTAAGGATGACAGGGACAGAAGAAGGGGAAGGTCTGAAACTTCAACCTCTTCTTCTGTTGCCCACCCTCAAGATGATGAGCTTACCAAATTATTAAAATCTCTTTCTGCTGATATGGAGAAGGTAAAACTTGAAGCAAGACAGACCTATAGAAGTACTCAAAACGCTGATAATAGAGGTACCTTCAAGAGACCTAATAATGATCCTTAGATACTTCCAAGAGAGCCCAGAAACATAGGAAGAGATGATCAAAGGATCCAAACCCCTTTACAAAACAACCTTGTAGATGAAGAAGATGAAGAGGATGATGAAGATGATCCTGAGATCCATTGCTTGGGTGACACCCCTCCATCCCCTCACTTGATCAAGTCTTCATATGGGGAGTCCTTGATGGATAATCAAATAAATGAATTAAGTAAGGGAGAGAAGGAAAAAGAGAATCCTAATAAATATAATTTGAGATCTCAAATGAAGGGGGGAAATATTAATGCTTCAGATCAGCCCTAAAAAACAAATAATTCTGCCAAGGCTGTGACAATTGGCAGGAAGAAAAAAGATGCTCAAAACCCCCCAATTTTGATTGGAGATCCTACCCCAGAAGTCAAGGAGATTCTGAAATCTCCATCTTCCTTCATCTTTGAAAATGAGGTCCAAAAAATCAAGATCCCTGTACCATTTTTAGAACTGATAAAAATTAAAGAATTTAGAAAATATCTTTCCAATGAGTTGATGTTCGAATCCTCCTCAAATACCACCGATTCATTAAATCTCCAAGATGAAAAGACAACAATCATCTTAGGTCCTTTGATAGAAGATAGAGATGATTCGTCCCCTCCCTTCTATACGTCACTGAACATACGTGATAAGGTACTTCATAATTGTTTTTTAGACTCAGGGGCATCTCACAATCTCATGCCCAAAGCAATCATGGATGAACTTGGATTAGAGATCACAAAGGCCTACCATGACTTATATTCCTTTGACTCTAGGAAAGTGAAGTGTCTCGGGGTCATCAAAGATATGGTTGTGACCATATTTTAGTTTCTCGTGAAAAGTGTGGTCATGGACATTGTAGTGGCTAATGTTCCCCCCAAGTTTTCCATGCTATTGTCAAGATCTTGGATAAAAATACTTTGGGGAACTTTAAAGATGGACCTCACATATGCCATTGTTCCTGTATTTGGGGGTGAGCATAGAAGACTTTACAGGGAAGATCAATTGGCCTACATCATTAGTGATGAAGCAGACCCCACCAACCATCCTATTTTTTCCCTTGACACCGATTTTGGATCTAGCATATTGCAGCTCACTGATGCTCCTGAAATCCCTCTTAAAATAAGAAAACAATCCATCGCTTCTTGTGAAACCCCTCCTCCAACTACCACTATTTGGAAGATGTTCTTTGATGGAGCCTCTTCTAAGGAAGGTGTTGGTGCTGGAGTAATATTCGTTTCACCTTATCAAGAGACTATACCTCTGTCATACAAGTTGGAATTTGAAGCCAACAACAATGTGGCAGAGTATGAAGCTCTTGTTTTGGGTTTAAGGGTTGCGAAAGACATGGGAATTGAAGAGCTATCAATATTCAGGGATGCTGAACTAATTATTCATTAGATCAAAAATATTTATCAATCTAAGCAACCTAGGATTAGAACTTACATAAATGAGGTGTGGGACCTAATTGATAGTTTCTTCTTAGCTTTCAACATTTCATTTATTCTAAGAAAGGAGAATACCATGGTTGATTCTTTGGCTATTTCAACAAGACATTTCAGAGTCCCACTGCCACCTAAACTCAAATATGACGTGGAGGTGAAATATAGACCCTCTATACCTGACAATGTCAAGCATTGGAAGGTGTTTGAGGATGATCTTGAGATCAACAAATTTCTTGAGTCTGTTGATGAATTCTCTGCATTACATATTGACCAAGATCATGATTCTGAAATCAATCCTCGTACTGATGCTTTTCTAAACAAAATTGCCAATCATCATGTTGTTCAGCTGCCTAGCAATCATATTCTGAAGGGAATAGTTCCTTTAGAAAGGTTGTTTGATGGGAATGATGTGGTAGTAAAGGTTAAAGGATTAGCTGATGATGCTGATATAATTGAGTACAATATTGGTACAGAGAAAGATCCAAAATTTGTCAAGTTGTTAAGAAGCTTTTCAAGAGAGCAAAGGGCCAAATATGTTGAGATGTTAAAAGAGTTTTCTGATGTGTTTTCCTGGACATATGAAGATATCATGACATATGACACAAGTATCATTGAGCACAAGATCCCATTGAAGGAAGAGTCCAAGCCATTTAGGCAGAAGTTGAGACAAATAAATCCTATGCTGTTGCCCATTATGGAGAAAGAAGTAAAAATGATTTTGGATGCCCAAATTATCATTCCTTTGAGGAATTTTGAATGCGTGGCCAACTTGGTCCCATTGAGAAGTAAAAATGGAGAAATCAGACTTTGTGTGGATTTCCAAAATCTGAACAAAATCTCTAAGAAAGACAGTTACCCCTTGCCCAAGATGGACCACATATTACAGAGGGTGACATGGGCATCCAGAATGTCTATGATTGATGGATTTTCTGGCTACAATCAAGTCTCTGTCTTGCCTGAAGACAGAGAGAAGACAACCTTCACCACTCCTTGGGGTACATTCATGTATGCTAAGATTCCCTTTGGATTGATGAATGTAGGGGCAACTTTTCAGGGAGCCATGGACATAAAATTTATTGGGGAACAAGACAAGTTTGTGGTCATATATTTGGATGACATAACAATGTTCTCACAATATGATAAAGAACATCATGACCATTTGCAAAGGGTATTTTTGAAATGCAGAAAGTTTGGTCTCTCTTTAAATCCAAAAAAGTCATTATTTTCCATGAAAGAGGGGAAATTGTTGGGGCACATTGTGTCAGCTGAGGGGGTAATGATTGATCCCATCAGGGTGTTATAGCAATATTTGCCTCACCATTTCTATCTTTCACATAGGGCCTTTTTTCCATTTCCCTATGCAGACTTGTCATGCCTTTTTTGATGAATATAGAGATAAAAATACATATTTTTCCACATATACCTGCCCTATCTACTATACAACAAGCGTATACGCAGGCTGCTCCACTAACAACTCATGTACATCGGGAGTTGTGCTAGAAAATACAAAAATGAAGTCGGGTTTCCATGTCACGACAGGAGATATCTGATCCTTGGACTTCCATATACTGTAAACGTTCCGACTCGTCCCTTCAGTTGGATTTTGAAGGCTATAAGAGCACAATTCCGAGCTATGGAAAAGATGAGAAATTACTTCATATTGAGTTTTCATCCCTTTGTCCCTCAAGTCTGAACACAATGATAATCCCCCAAGCTCTTTCCCTATTGTTGAGAGAACCTCATTGTCTCTTTTCTATGAGCTTGCCTTTGGTGGAGGATTGAAGTGGTGGAGACCCAGTTGGAAGGAACTTGGTTTCTTGGTTCTGAACCGTGTCGACACAGAAGTCTGTAATGTTATCACTTCTGCTGATCATTTATTAATAGAAATACTCCTTTACCGTCCTATTGGTATCGTGCAAATATATGATTATTATCCATGGGCATGTTTGTAATGTTTATTAATGGATTATGCTATCTAATGTGCTAACCCCTTTATATTATCACTATATACTTTCTCTTCTTGTTTGTTGAGGACTTGTTGTAGGTATAAATCTTTGGGTCAAAGTGCTCAACAGTGGAACATCATCAAACGTTGGAACGAGGTAGGTTTCTTTCTTATCTCGCTTGCACATTGGTTTTTATAGCATATGTTGGAATTGAGTAGATTTATGCAGTCATACTTGTCTGTTGTGGTTTACCCTAGCCATAGAGAGTTTTTCCCTTGTAACAGAATTGGCGACCATACTAGGGAGAGATCTTCTTTCTAAGGGTTGAAGTACTTTTTCTCCTTGCATTGCTCTTTTTCCTTCATGTTTCTTGTCGTATCACTGCTTGACAGATTTTGTTCACTTTGGGTCTGAGTTTTCAGCCTTTTTCCCTTGCCTGACCTTGTTTTCAAGCATGTACGTGCCTTTTTCCTTGACAGTCGTGTATACATGTGTTATGTCTCATTGCTAGCTGCGTATATACACACTGTTTGATTGAACAGTCGTGTATACCACTTTTCCTTGCATGTTTGCTTGGTTTTGTGATTGTTGGGTGGGATTTGATAGTTGCTGAGCCTTCTTAGGTCTCTGTAGTGCCTGTTAAGCTTCTCTGGGTTGAATTTTTGGCAGAGTATTTCTCATCATTTTTAATTTTTGATTCGTCCTTGAACTCTGGGTTGTTGCTTGGCTGCTTAGTATTCTGCTTGAGTTATTCCGTTTATACACAGTAGAATTTATATCAGTCCATGCATTTTCTTTTTAATATATTGAAAATACAAAAAAATAGGCATTTTGCATTGCTTGACATTTTTGTCTTTTGAATATTTATCATTAGCTTAGTGCATGTAGTGAAATATTGCATTTTACTTCCGAATTGTAGAGTTGGAATTGAAAATTGCACTGTTTTTATATGCATATCATCCATTGAAAAAATTAAAATTAGACTTTGCATTATATTTATATTTATTTTCTTGCAGAGTCATAATATCACGAGTTTCACTTCCATACCCTTTTTGAGTAATCACAGCCAATAAAATTTACGCTTTAAACTAAAATTGATTAGTCACGATTTTATTTTTAGGGTGCACAAACTAGTCTAGGATTTAGTGCCTTGGAATAGGATTTTGTGAGTAATCTTCTCCAGGGAAATTAAATCAAAATATGTGTCTGAGATAGGGAGTTGAGAAGTCCATTGTATAATTGGTAATATCAGGAGGCCTCGCTCACATCGGAGTTAATCACGAGGTCGCACAAAGTTAGTTGAAGGGATAACCCCCAGATACTTGCCTAGCGTCAGAGATATTTCTGTGGATTTATTCATATTTGGGGATCTTGCTAGTACCCATAACTCTATGAGAGGAAGTGCTTTCAAGGTTTCGAGCTTTTCTACCCTGCCCATACGGTAATCCAGACTTACGAATGCTCATTTGTGCATCGGTTATACAGTGGTTTATTAGTTGCTCGACTTAGGTATCTCATAGGTTACTTGCAGGGGTTATTCTGCTTGTACCTTGGGTTAGATAGGGGTCATACATCACACAACCTTTATGGAGGATTACCTCTCCGGGGGGGTTTGACCAACTACTTGTTAAGCCCACGAGGGCCCTTATAACTGATTCTGTTACCTCCAAAATTTAGCGAGGAGTCTCAAGTCCCTCTTGGACGAGACATACATTCTTTAGCGAGGGAGGCCACTCAGCCACTTTAGACCGTTTTCATGCATATTGAACGTTTGAATTTTGGTATGCTCTTCGACTACTAGTTGGACTTAGGATATTTTTATTTTGTAGAGTCATAAGTCGCCATGGAGTCGGACAAGCATCCCAGCCGATCCCATCGATTGTTACAGTTACCACTGGATTTCGAGTTCTTGCCTTGTAAAAGGCATAGAGTTATTAGGTGTGGTACACACACATCCACCTTTCAGACTTGTGGTTACATAAGGATGAGTACGTAATCTAGTCTCTAGAACACTAGGAGTTCTTCGACTCCCATACCTACTATAGTTAATGACACCCCTTCAACTCCTGCAACCACTACAGTTGTAGTGCCGGAGGCACATACTGGTACTATAGCTCGGTCTGTAGTTAATGCTTCGTCTCTTTCCTCGAACCCTTTTGGGGGTCTTGGTCATTCGTCAGGTTATAATGTTCAATCCATCCCTATGGCTTCTAGTCCATTTTATTATGGTATGCCTAACTTCCCTTCGCAGTTTCGACTGCCATCTCAGCTGCTGGCCATAACGCTAGCATTGGACTTGGGGGCACTACACATCCTTACACTCCTTTTTTGTTTGGCGGTTCTCATATCCCTCAAACAAATCCTAATATAGGAAGTTCCCCTGCTCTTAACCCCAGGTGTAATCCTTTTACGGCTGGATGGAACAACCAACCTGGTGGACAAGTTCCTTCCTATATCCCTACCTCCTCGGTGTCGATTCCGACCAATACTTTTGGCATGATGAATCCACTTCAATCCTCCAGGTTCCCACCCGGAGGAGGTCAGTATTACACTTTGGAAAACCCCTAACCCAGATCTAATTCGGTTGAGGGCAATTTTTATAACCCCCAGCCCGGATCTAATCTGACTGGGGGAAATTTTCATAATACTCATCAGAAAATTCCTGCTGGAATGAAGCCCAACCCACCTTAGACGAATCAGCCTGGAGGAGGGACTTATAATTCCGGACAGGGCTATGGTTCTTACCAGAATCCTATATGGACTGCAGTTCCACACGCATAATCTTTCGCGGGAGGTTGGGGCCAGATATCGTAACCCTGTCTCCCTTTTCTGGCCATGATTAATCTGCCAGATTTGGCTAAGTTAATGAACGACCCGGTGAGTCATGATCCCACATGGCCCCCCATCCCCACCAAGCTTCCTTCAGACATCCCAAAGTTTGAAGGAAAGAATGGAGAGGACCCAGGTGATCATGTCACTACCTTTCACCTTTGGTGCTCATCGAATTCTCTTAATGATGATTCTATTAGATTACGATTGTTTCAACGCACTCTCAGTGGAGTTGCGGTGGAATGGTATATTGAGCTACCTAGGGGGACATATGGGTCATTTAATCAGTTGGTGATGGTATTTCTTAACCACTTTAAGTTACCCATTCGTTATGATGTTGGCCTCGATTTTTTTTTGACTTTACGCCAGGACACTGACACTCATATCTCAGATCATATCTAGGAGTGGCATAGACGAAAGAGGTTGATTAAGACTCCTATACCCCCAGAATTTATTTTAGAATGGTTCCTTAAGTATTTTCACCCTCCTATCTCAAAGGACGTTGCTACTTCCGGGGTCACCACTGAAGAAGAAGCTATCTTTAGAGCCCAACAGTTGGATTTGATATATGCTTAGTCTGGGATGTTATATCACCTTCTTCCATAAGCACCGCGGTCAAGTTACGACCCTAGGAAAAAACCCAGACCTCATGTTGATGGAATTGTAGGTTCTGCCAATGTAAAGTCCGCAGACTCAGTGACGATCCACTTGAAGACTTTGTCTCTAAACCAGTCTGCTGGAGGACCAAATTCGTCTGTGTCTTCCAACCCCACTTAGTCGACAGATGTACATTTCGTGCAATCGTCAAAAAACCCAAATGGTTACCAGCAACTAGGAGGGAATAAAAGGAAAGGTCGAAACAATCATAAGGGTGGGAAAAATGGTATTAAACCCAAGGAAAAATATAATAATGGGAAGCCGAATGATAATGTTGGAGAGGGAAAGAAAGAGAAACATAAGGTGAAGTTTCCTTGTAAACTTTGTACCGATGACCACCTTATGCATTTATGCCCCAAACTCACGGAGGCTGCAAGGATTTTTAATCTATCACCCGCTGTGTTGACGAATCCATTCCCACATAACCAACACTTAGCCTCAAGCTCTTCGAATGCCGTAAATGTGGTCGGTGGGGGTCAAAACCCATCGTCGCAAGATGGCGACCGCGTATGTATCAATATGGTCGATGCAAAAATCGATGTAGCCACTCGATCTCGAGATTATATCTCTTCACAAGCTAACTCTGGTCTAGAAGCTCCCCCTCCTCCTCCATAGATGAACTTACAGATTGAGAAACCAAAGCCACCACCTCGTATTCCGAAAGGAGTACTTAAGTGCTCTACACACAATCCTAATGCTAGAGCCGCCCATAACTACTCTATTGTTGAGGATCTAGGCCAAACCCCTTGTGTGATGTCGGATTTGGAGGTACTCCAGACGTGTCCTTCACAGAGGAATGCCTTACTCTCTGATTTAGGAGCTCTAGAATCCAGTGGCTCAAAAGTTATCAAGTTCAATGTCATGGATGTGAAGCCTCACTTATCTTACCATGTGGCCTTCCAAATCCACGTGGAGTATTCAAAGTATACCATCAAACATGTGGTTGTTGATGAAGTTGATGCCACCTGTGTGATGTCCCTGGTCTGTTGGAAAGCTCTTAGTTCCCCGAACCTTTCCAAGTCATCGAACATGTTGAATGAATTTGACGGTCATTCCTTCCACCCTCATGGTATTCTCCCTGCCTTTCCGGTCCAGTTAGGTGGGAAGACGGTAGAGGTGGAGGTAGATGTAGTTGATGCGCCTCTTGATTATAACCTGTTACTAGGTCGCAATTGGACCTATTCTATGGTCGCTTTTGTATCGTTCGTCTTCCATACGCTTTGTTTTCCTCATCAAGGGAATATCGTGACCATCGACCAATTATCCTTTGAGTACTCTAGTCCAAATGCATCTCTCGGACCGTTGATCCATGTTATAAAAAATTCTCAGTTGGCAACTGAGAATATCGGTGTCGGAATGTATTATTCCCTTATGGGTACTTTCAACTTCTCGACACCGAATCACCACGTTTACGCCATGTCTAGTGGGCCTGCTTCGACAGGGGGGTCCATCCCTTTCTGCACTTCCTATTTTAGTGATCCATGGACCCTACCTTCTCCGACTTCGTCATGTGAAGGTTAGTCACATGTTGGCATGGCCATGCCACTATCGGCAACGAATATTGCGTATCATGTTGTTCTTGACTCTTCTGTTGATCCCAATCCTGTTACTTCATCGACGGACGAGGAGGATTCTGTTCTTATGCTTGTATGGGCCACCTCGTTGTATTGTTCACATGATTTCCTAGATGAGACTTTTCCTTCAGATGAATCCATCCTCGAAGCCATGAATGGTTCCGATAGACCTTGGGATGATATGCATCATCAATCTTATTTTCTCCCAAGTCTTAAAATAATCGAGCAAGATGAATTTCGATCTACTTTGAGTGAGATAGTTGGTCACGCCGTGGTTCCACTTGAAACGCATGAAATTTATGCTGAAAGAAACATGGCGAGTATTTCTCCTACTATCTCGATCGATATATCTCGTACCCCTGCAAGGTTGAAAACGTAAATATAGGTGCAGATTGTTCACCATAAGAAATTCTGATCTACACCGAACTCTTCAAAGAATTTCGAGATGTATTTGCTTGGTCATATGAAGAGATGTCAGGGATTGACCCTCGTATTGTTGAACATGAGATTAGAACTTATTTGGATGCTAAACATGTTTGACAACATCTTAGAGTTGTGAATCCTAGGAAGGCCCCTGCTATTAAAGCAGAAGTGGAGAAGCTGCTTAATGCTGGCTTCATCTACCCGGTTCCTTTGACTTAATGGGTATCCAACCCGGTTCCTGTGAATAAAAAGAAAGGAACTATCCATGTATGCATTGAATTTCGTGACCTGAACAAGGCTTGTCCTAAAGATAACTTCCCCACACCTTTCCTTGATCAGATTCTCGATGAGTGTGCGAGAAGTGAGATATTTTCTATTATGGACGGATTTTCAGGGTATAAAAAAATCCAAATCAAACCTGAGGACCAACACAAGACGGCATTTATTTGTCCTTGGGGTACTTTTTCATACCAAAAAATGTCTTTTGGCTTTAAAAACGCTGGCGCAACCTTCCAACGTGCCATGAATTTAGATTTTCATGATCTGAAGCACATAGTCGAAGCCTACCTTGATGATCTTGCTGGTCACTCCCGCAAGAGAGTGGATCATGTTATGCACCTTCAGCTTGTTTTTGATAGATGCCATTACTATAGAATCCAATTGAACCCTCATAAATACATCTTTTGCATTAAGTCTGGTCATATTTTGGGATTTTTAGTCTCTGATACTAGGATCATGGTATATCCTCTTAAGGTTGAGGCAATACTTCAATTGCCTCCCTCGTGCACGATTAGACAACTTCAGGGTTTACAGGGGAAAGCTAACTTTATACGTCGGTTTATAGTGAATTATGCCAATATCACTAAGGGTTTCATGCGCCTCTTGAAGAAAGACACCCCTTTTATTTGGGATGAGCGAGCCTAGGAGTCTTTCGAGGCTTTGAAGAAAGCCTTGGTATCGACCCCTCTATTGAAGTCTCCTGATTACAGTAGAGATTACTTGCTTTATATTGCCGCGTCTGAAGAGACGATTGGTATGGTTCTAGTTCAAGAGGATGATGATCTCCATGAGCACGTCATCTACTATCTTATTCGAAACTTAGTCGGCCCTGAACTTAATTACTCTCACGTTGAAAATCTAGCTTTGGTTGCCATTCACCCAGTCCAAAATTTACGTCACTATATATTTATTTGCAAGACTACAGTGGTTGTTGATGTTAATCCGTTTCAATACGTCCTTACCAGACGTATCATAGGGGGGAAATATAATAAATGGATTGTCATATTACAAGAGTTTGATCTCGACTTCACTTTGGCAAAGTCTAAGAAATCACTAGTATTCATGGAGTTAATATCCGATTTTCCACAATTAGATGAGGATGTTATCCATATTGATTTGTTTGTGGACGAACACATTTTCCTTGTCTCGTTGTCTGACCCCTGGTATGGAGACATTGTTCTCTATCTTCAAACCTTGAATTTCGCTCAGCATATCTCGCGAGATGATCGACGACGTATTAGATACCAAGCCAAAAAGTATGCTAGCATCGACGACACTTTGCATCGCTGAGGAATAGATGATATCTTACGTCATTGTTTAACTCACGAAGAGGCCGAGTCAGTCATAAACGATTGCCACAAATGGGCTTGTGGTAGTCACCTATCTGAGCTTGAGACAACCCAAAAAATCTTGCGAGCCAACTATTTTGGGCCTACTATCTTTAAGGATTGTATCAAAAAGATTAAAAAGTTTCACCCCTACCAGGTGTTCACTCAAAAAATGCGCTCGCACCAAGCCCCTCTTCACCCAGTCATTACTGTCGGTCCCTTCACCAAGTGGGGGGTAGACTTTGTAGATTGTAACCCAACTTCGGCTGGGGGGAATCAACATATTATCGTGGTCGTCAACTACTTTACTAAGTGGGCCAAAGCCATGCCTACCGTAAAATCCGATGGGAATACTGTTGCCTTCTTCGTATTCAATCAAATTATCACCTGGTTCGGTATCCCGAGTGAGATTGTCACTGATCATGGCAGTCACTTTCAGAACGAAATGATGGTAGAATTAACATCTAAGATGGGGTTTAGACATGGTCATTCCTCTCCTTATTACCTCCAAACAAATGGGCAAGTAGAGGCCATCAACAAGTCTCTCAAGACCATCTTGCAAATAACTGTCAGTCAGAGTAAGTCTGATTGGAACATCATGCTATATCCCTCACTTTGGGCATACTGAACCACGGTTAAGACTGCCATCATTTTTTCCCCTTTCCAGTTAGTGCACAATGTGGAGTTGATTCTTCCTATTGAATGTGAAATCCCTTCTCTTAAATTGGCAGTCGAGCTCCTACCTGACACTTCAGATCTAGAGCGATGCCTTGTGCACCTAGAGAGTCTGGACAAGCAACGTCGATATGCCTTTACGACTATTGAGGCAAATAAGAAACGTGTCAAGGTCCAGTACGAAAAGTCTGTCTATCCTCGGTTGTACACTGAGGGTGACTTGGTCCTTTTATATGACCAAGCCAAAGAACCACTGGGTGCAGGAAATTTTAAACCCATGTGGCACGGTCCTTATATTGTGCGACGTGTTCTAGAAAAAGGAGCATATGATTTAAAATATTATGAAGGGAATGTGTTGGCCGAGCCCATAAATGGGCTCTACTTGAAAAGAGATTATGCTTGAGCCCTAGGCTTGGGCGAAACTCTTTGTATACTAATCTAATTTAGTGTATATACATATCTTTTCCCTTTATTTTTGTCTTTGGCTTGCTTATCGATTTTTCCCTTTATGGACAGATGTCAACGGAGTCTTCAGTCTACCTAGGATTCATAGACGGAGCCAATCGTCATACACAGAACTTGGCTTATACCACTTGGGTGGTTTACTCACTCGAGGGTCTGCTGGTGTCTTCAGGTGGCATATGCCTAGGGCCATCTATGAATAATGTGTTGGATTACTGAGAGGGGGGGTGAATCATTAATAACGTAATTATAATCCTTTTTCTTCAAATGTTATATCAATGTATAATTATTATCCAATAATGGGCAATAAGAAATAAAAAATCACACACATAATAGTACACCAATGTTTTACGTGGAAACCCAAATCGGTAGAAAACCACAAAATGATTTTTCTTATATGTCTTAAAGAATTACATTCATTGGAAGCACCAACTTCCTTTGTTTTTCAGCTGCAACTGGAAGGAGGCTCCAACCCCCATGGTTTCTCAGGCTACAGCTTGAGGGAAGATCCAACTCCCTAATTCTCTGGCTACAACTAGAAGGATGCTACAACCCCCTATGTTCTCCGGCTACAACCAGAAGGTGGCTACAACCACCTATCCTTGCCCCTTCCAACCGCCCTGAAGTAGAAGTAGAATGATGGAACCACTGTCAAACTGTCACTGTGAGATATACTGTTGTACAACTGTATCAACATGTACCACTGCCCTGTATCCAATCTGTACAACTGCCCTGCAATCAAACCGTACCTGAACTGAACATGTATCTACAAAAATATAATAGATACGTTACCTGTAGTGATGAAGCCTGCGTATGTACATGCCCTATCTGTTATGCAGCCCGTGTATGCCTTCTAAAACTAGGGTTTCCTTTCACTTGAAAACTTTTGACCCTCTGTAACTTCTTTCACATAGATCTGTAACTTGTCACTGTATCCAGACTGTAACTGTACCCTGTGCATGCATCCTCATACATAACCTCTACTCAAGACAAGTATGTCTCTCTCTAGTCATGTGCCATATAGGTATGTGTAATCATGAAAAATCATAATATCCCTCACATGATCTTAGTCATCAACCCCTTTCTGATATTCAATTTCTCAATACATCAATAAATACAAGATCTCAACCATGTACCATAAAAACTCTTAGCCATATGCCAAGAAATACAAGATTTGCCTCAACAAGAAGTATCAATGATAAATATACCAGCATTGTATTTCTGTAGATCTGACTTATACAAATGATCCCATGCAGCCACTAGTCTCTCTAGGAATAATCCTCAAATCTCCATTTCCATTCCTCATGCATACATCAAAATCCAACTATTCATAGAAATAAGACATACCTTTTGAACTAATTGATGGATCTGATGTATCTGAGCACTCTAGACCTTCCCGAGAGCTTGATCTCAGAATCTAGAACCTCTACACCTTCAACTTCTCAAGTTTCATGGCTTTATCAACATGTACTCACCCTGTACACAGTTAGGCCGTGTACATACTCACCCTATACACAGCCAACCGACATATACCTTCAATGTATATGCACCCTATACACAGAAAACTCATGTATGTATTAGAAAATAGGGTTTTTTGTGAATCCGAGAATTTCGTCATCAACCCTTCGTGCTACCTCAGACGTTCGCCACTTCAGATGTATCCACAAGTATTTACAAGAAGCTTTACATAAGAAAATAGATATACAATATGTACAAGTGTGTTCTTAATGAGTGAGATTTGCCTCTTATTTATATCTTCATGTAGCATTACACTTTCCTTATTTTAGAGCTTCTTCATTTCAAAAATTCTTTTGCAAAGAACTTTGACCCTTGGGGGCTTCTATAAGACTCATGAGGGGTTCTCCAAATTCATATGGTCATAACTCTCTAACCGTGAGGAGTTATGTGACGTTCCACATACCACCAGAAATGGCATGACAAGCACTATCCATATAGGATAGTTTCACTGACAAATTCACTGTCCTTCATCTCATTATTCCATAATTAAGCATGGGTTCTCTCACTCCGCAAAGCGTCTTCCCATGAGGGATTTCACCATAAGGGGACCACTTTGGAGTTCATCCATGGAAAGACAAAAATGAGTCATCTTTACATCAAACAATCTTAGGTCCATTACCCAAACCTTTGTGCTACGGGGCTTTCTTCAAGGGTTGACATCAATGACAACCAACCTTAATCAACATAATGTGTTTGAATATAGCGTCGTCATAGAAATTTTGTGTGATGCTATCTCACATGGTATTCACTCCTTAGAGGTTTGCTTGGATTCCCAGTTAGTAGTATGTTAGTTGAACGACCGTTACCGTGTGTGGGATCCTACTTTACTCCGAAAATTCCTATGGGTATGTCTTTGAGAACGACAATTTAATTTTATCACATATTATCACATTCCTAGGAGTGCTAATCATGTATCCGATGCCTATGATAATTGAATTTTAGATTGGGATTTGTCACATTAATAAAGCAAAGAAAACCATTAAATCAATGTACACATTGTAAAATATAAGTAAAGTCGAAGATCCATTTTTATATATTTCAAAAATATGGTGTTTATATTACAAAATTGGGGCTAAAACCCTCAATACACATATACAACCAGTATACATATCCCACGACATCTACGCCTGTGGCGCAAGATGTGTGTTATGATATCAAACCACGACATTTGTGAGACACCGAAAGAGTCATACCCATGCTCTAGGTACACCCACCACCTGTAGCTGCATTGCTTCAGGTAGATCCTCTACCTGAACCATTGAAATCCTCTGAGTCAAACGAGACAGGTTGCCCTGCACCTTTTGTAGGACTCTCTCGGCTTCTCCTCTTGCCCTCTCATCACCCCGGTGCCTCCGTCGATGTCGAGGTAACCCCTCCGACCGTCGTGGACCCACGTCTGCGTCACACAAGTGTCTAGTTAATACTTAAACACCACCCAATTTTTTTTTTGTCTCATAATACAAAAATACAAAAAAAAGAAATATTTAAAAACATTTTACCTATGTCACCGTAGGCGGTCCCTGGTGGAAGTTGCATATCTGGATCTCCTCTGAAATTGATCCCCACATAGGGATAGTCATCCAAAGCGATGACTTGTCGCCACTACTAGAAGAAAAAATCCTCGTTGTAGGGTGTTGGCACTCTACCTCCCCCCCTGTCGTCTCATGACCTCGGTCCACCGCGCCATGGCTAGATTGCACGATCCTCTAGGAAGGATCTCCACTCTAGGTCCTAGACCTGGAACCCCCTTGAAAAATAAACTGCAAAGAATAGAGGCAAACCCGAAGTTGCACTTACCCCCTTGTTTGCACTTTGTCAATTGACCTTTCATATTGGTCAGTAGTGAGGTACACCAGTCATAAACAGTGGGTCTCACACACTGTGCTGCATAAAACATGAGCGGCCTCGATGCCTGGTGCAATGAAGCCGAACCTGTGATCCTGGTTAATACAAGCATGATGATATTCAGGTTGAGGTTACTTATTGCTCGGATAGGGATTTGACTTCCCACCTTGGGAGTCCTCGCTACACAGTGGGCATCGATATACTCCTCGATATTCATCCCACTCCCTGCTCTATGTGACTTGAGGTATACAACCTCCCCTTGGCATGATAGACAAGTCAAGAAGTAGATTCCCTCTACTTTGATCCTCAATGGTTGTCCATCGAGGATAAAGCTTTCACTATCAGGGTCCTAGTAACCCACAACATCTCCAACAACCTCACTTGGTTCCTCATTCCTTTGAGAGCCCAAAACTTATACAATCCACATATTTTTAGAGCCGCTTGAGCCACTGGATCTCGATCCATAGCTGCATCAACCTCTTCATGTTCTCACTCTCTCCATTCAAGAACCATCCTGCAAAGGAAAAATCAAATTTTGAGTTAGAACCCTCCTTTTTGGTATTTTTCATGCCTGTACATGGCTTCCTTTCCATACAGTTTCATGTAGGGCTCAATATATGCCCCTTGTGGTTCACACAGTGGTTTATACCTCGTCATATACGCAACCTAAACAAAGCCAGCCCGCGTAGACCAAAATCCACATTTTACACCCTAAATAACTAAAACACTGGAACCCAAATAAAAAATGCAATCAACTAAATTTGAAGATGATGAGAAGTAGAGTTACCTGATCTAGACGTTTCGTGATTTCGTTGCATGATGCTCCCGCAGTCGTCGTTTGAATCTTGGAGGTATTTTGGTCCAAATTGCACTATTTGGGTAAAAATCAAAATGGTATAGTAATTTTTGATTTTATTACTATTTATAAGTTATTTTTACCCACTTTATATAGTTTCATGCCATTTTTTCACCCAATGGACTAATACAAGAGTAATTTTGAGCTGGCTTTTGTAGTTTTGACCCAGATTTCTTGCGGATTTCAACGTTATGATTGGTCGTTCTTCCCCTCGGGTAGGTATTTTCATAACCTAGCATATAGGATAGGTATCCACTCCATCGTGCATTTTTGCATTATCCTCTAAACACCGCTTTTTATGCCTTAGGTATGAACCCATTTGTTGCGACACAAAACCTTGTGTCTATTATAAGTAGTGTCGCTAATAAATGGTAGAGACTTACCAAACATGGGCACCATAGTTAGATCCTCTTTGTCATTTGGTGCCCATGCTGAGTTTTTTCCTTAGGACAGGGAGTCCATTATAGATTGATACATGACTTTATGATGAGCCTCATTTATCACTCATACACATGTAGCCTTATTCCCCGCGGACTCCCAAAATGAGTCTTAGTTAAGCTCTTTTACGACTCGTCTAAAAACCAAAAATATTGTCGAGTGATTTGTCCCTTTCACACTCATTAAATTGGATTTGAAAGGTCATGCGTCTTAGTTAATCTATTTTTCGACTCGTTACCAAAAATAGAAAAGTTCGCCGAGTGAACTTGTCTTTTTCACACTCATAAATTGGATTTGAAAAGACATCTATTTGGCACAAGTTTATCCCTTTTCACACAAAGTAGACTAAAATACATAAAAAAGGACATTTTTTGGCGTTAGGTTGTGATTTCATCTCATGCCCTCGCTTGCAGTATTGAGCCTTTAGCCATTTCTCGCTTTGTGTTATAAACCCTTGCCTAAGTAGTTTTTGCATACTCAACCAAGCAGAGCCTTGTTTATATCCTTCACAATTTGACACCCTATACCCTGGAGGGAACATCACCCCGAGTGTCCATCTCCCACATGCATTTCTTTGCATGGAGCATAGGTACGTTCCACTGGTGGAACTAGTTTTTCTTATTTGTGACACTCGTTTCCTCCTCTATATCATAGCATTCATTTGTTATGAAAAAACAAAAAAAGATGGGTGGGAAGGGAGTACTGTATTATATTTGGCATCAGTCGTGTTGCCTTTGAACATAGCACAAAGTTATTGAGTCCTTGTGTCATCATACTTTTGGGTTTAGCATGGCCTTAGAAAGCTAATCTCGTTACAGAGTTTTCTCTACCGACTGGTTACTCTTCCAGTCCCTATAGAGACCATTATTGATGCCTCCCGCATCTAATAGTTACATCATTGAGTCTATGCTGCTGGATTCTACCACATGTATCACACTCTTGTTCAAAGGAAGTCTATCAACCTGTGTCGGCCATTCCTCAAAACTCTTGACTTTGCATGTCGGCCATACCCTCAATTTGTCTCGGAATCACATGCCACTATGGTCTTATCATGCACCTTCGCCCTACTTTCATCATTAGTAGGTCACCTTGAACCCAACAATCAACATTTCATCATTGGTCATTGATTGGGTGGTTTCCCTTGTGTTCGATGACAATACATCTATTCACACTTTGGGATTTGTGTAGTGTCTTGGATGCCATTAGCCTTATTGGGGGTTTCCTCTCCTTTGTCAACAATTTTCATCATTGGCTGCTATTTAGAGGGTTTTTTTTGTGTACCACTTGCATTTGGCACACGCGAAAGACACACACAGGGTCGTTGGTTCATGGACATGTTCTTCATCCGATATCCACCAAATTATGAAGCTCCTGCTTTGTTCCTCATGCTGACTGATGAGAGATGCATCGATGCTCTCCTTTCAGCAGGTCTCTTTCCATCGACTTCAACTCATTTATTCTGGATATGGACCTAGATTTTTATGAGTACCTTGAGACTTTTAGTCATTAGTGGCAGGCTCTCTCTCCATTAATAGATGGGAATACATCAATGTCTCATGATCAATGGATTCCTTAGGTATTCGACACCGACTCCTTTATTCACACTTGTAGGAATGTGCTCAGTGACTTGATACCTACTTTCATTATTGGTAGGTTGTCTTTCATTTGTTAACGATATACCTCAATGACCGGTAATCAAACGATGTCTCATTGTGTTCGACCTCAACTCCTTTATTCACATGATGTAGGCTTGCACCTTTGGTGGATGTGTAGAAAACTTGAATACATCACTATGTGGCTGCAACTTCCCTGAGCTGTTGCTTCCTTGTCATTGGACCAACACCTATTTGACTTCAGTAATCATGGGACATCATATTATACTCCATTGTATACAGATATCTTCAGATTGGTTTTGAGACTGGTTCTACTGGGCCTTGTTTGTGATTATGACAAATTTTGGCATATAATCATATTTGTATTTGCCTATTCATGGCCACAAACACTTATTTGGTATATTTTCCACATGGATCTGCATTGTATTCTATTGGCAACCATGTATGTAAAATCAATACAGAATGTAATGAGCAACTAGTCTTTCCAGCTGGGTTTACACCACTCCACTTCTGGGTTATTTATAATGTATTTAGGCCATCGTAGATACTCCTCTGATCTCACACATCAGGGGGCATATTTTACAACAATATTTGCCTCACCATTTCTATATTGCATAAAGGGCCTTTTTCCATTTCCCTATTGAGACTTGTCATCCATTTTTTGATGAATCCAGAGCTAAAAATACATATTTTTCCACATATACATGCCCTATGTACTATACAACATGCGTATACATAGGTTGCTCCACTAACAACTCGCGTACATCAGGATTTATGCCAGAAAATAAAAAAATGAAGTCGGGTTTCCATGTCACGACAAGAGATTTCTGATCCTTGGCCTTCCATATACTAGAAACGTTCCAAATCGGCCCTTCAGTTGCATTTTGAAGGCTATAAGAGCACAATTCTGAGCTATGGAAAAGAGGAGAAAGCATTCAACTTTGAGAAAAAAGTTACTCTGGAGAAATTACTTCATATTGAGTCATCCCTTTGTCCCTCAAGTCTGAACACAGTGTTCGGCCCCCAAGCTCTTTCCCTATTGTTGAGAGAACCTCACTGTCTCTTTTCTATGAGCTTGCCTTTGGTGGAGGGATGAAGTGGTGGAGACCCAGTTGGAAGGAAATTGGTTTCTTGGTTCCGAACCGTGCTGACACGGAAGTCTGTAATGTTATCATTTATGTTGATCATTTATTAATAGAAATACTCCTTTCCCGTCCTATTGGTATCATGCAAATATATGATTATTATCTATGGGCATGTTTGTAATGTTTATTAATGGATTATGCTATCTAATGTGCTAACCCCTTTATATTATCACTACATACTTGCTCTTCTTGTTTGTTGAGAACTTATTGCAGGTATAAAGCTTTGGGTCAAAGTGCTCAACAGTGGAACATCATCAAACATTGGAACTAGGTAGGTTTCTTTCTTATCTCACTTGCACATTGGTTTATATAGCATATGTTGGAATTGAGTAGATTTCTGCAGTCATACCTGTCTATTGTGGTTTACCCTAGAAATAAAGAGTTTTTCCCTCGTAACACAGGGTAGAGGCTATCCAAACTTTGTCACTCCCTAGATCCAAGAAAGAAGTTCAGTCTTTCTTGGGGGAAATTCATTTTTTGAGAAGGTTTGTTTCAAATTTTGCTGAGTTGGTGAAGTTTATCACAACCATGTTGAGGAAAGGAAATGAAATCAAATGGACTTCTGAATCTCATAAATTTTTCTACCAAATAAAGAATGCCTTGACTGAAGCACCTGTGCTCATCAGTCCTAATTAATCCAAGGAGTTTTTGATTTTCTCTTTTTCTTCATTTGACACAGTAGCAGTTGTTTTATTGTAGAAAAATGCCAAAGGGTTAGAGCAACCCATTTCCTTTTTCAGTAGGGCACTGAGAGATGCAGAAATAAAGTATGACATCATGGAAAAGAAGGACTATGCTTTGGTTAAAGCTCTCAAAGCTTTCAGATTTTATGTGCTACATTCAAAAGTCATTGCATATGTCCCTTCAGCCTTTGTGAAGGAGATCCTCATTCAGCCTGACATAGACAGAAGAAGGAGCAAGTGGATTGCCAAAATCCTTAAATTTGATCTTGAAATAAAGCCTACCAAATTGGTTAAAGGTCAAGGTTTAGCTAGGTTGCTGGCTGAATCTAATTATAAATCCTTGGGGGTATATTTCATCAACAATTGTTCAGATAATCAATAAGGCGAGTTCTCTGATGAAGATCCTAAAGGCACACCCCTGTTGGGAGGATGCACTTGGTACAAAGACATTATATTTTTCCTACAGAAGTTATAGCCTCCTGATGGCATGGGAAAGAGCAAGGTAAGAGATTTGGAGCTCAAATCAATTAAATATTGTCTGATTGATCAAGTTTTATATTGGAAAGACCCTTTAGGAGTGCTTTTGATATGTCTAGGCCCACATGAAGCCCAAAATATTATGTATGAGTTTCATGACAGTTTATGTGGGGGGCATCACTTCTGGAGAACCACAGCCTATAAGATTCTTAGGGCTAGTTATTTTTGGCCTAGTCTCTTCACTGATGTTTGTGCTAAGATTAGGGCCTACGTTAAGTGTCAGAAATTCTCTGGAAAGAAACAACTCAAGTCTTTGCCACTGAAGCCTGTGGTAGCTTCAGGACCCTTTCAACAGTGGGGCCTAGATTTTATTAGGGAAATTCATCCTGCTTCAAGTGGTTAACATAGGTGGATCTTGACTGCCACAGACTACTTTACCAAGTGGATAGAGGCCATCCCCACAAGAAATGATTCCCACAAAGCAATCATCAATTTTCTTGAGGATATTATGGCAAGATTTGGTTGTCCAAACAAAATTGTCACAGACAATGTTGCAGCTTTCAAGGCTGAACCATTGATTAATTTTTGTGAATAGTTTGGAATCACATTGATTCACTCTAATAATTACTACCCCCAAGGGAATGGATTGGAAGATTCCTCTAACAAGAGCCTTATTAAGATCATCAAAAGACTCTTAGAGGACAATAAGAAAGCATGGGATTCAAAGCTTAAATTTTCTCTATGGGATGACCAAGTGACAACAAAGATATATCTTGGTGTCTCTCATTTACAGCTTGTGTATGGAGTTGAGGCCATCTTTCCTTCTCAGCTCGCCTTGCCTGTGGAAATTTTTTTCCAAAACTACCAGGGAGAACCAGTGTTGGCATGTTTACAGGCAGAGCGTGCTTTTCATTGATGGAAAGTACAACATGGTATGGTTACATGCAAGAATAACAAATGCAGACAACACAGGAAGAGTGCGCCTGTCATTTGATGGAAAACAGGCTCAGAAGACATCGTAAGTCTAGACAGGAGGAGTGCGCAGATGGAGGACAGATCTCGGGTGTTAGATCCGAGCATGGGGACTGACCGCCATTGGATCCAGGAGAACTTGCACGATATTTAAAGTGCAAGGTGAAGCAGGCTTACAAAATCCTGAAAGCACGAGGACCGTCCATCTTTGGGCAGGACATGTGGCTACAGATGAACATTTCGCTAACTGAAATTTCAAAGGAAGGAGGGGCCTAACCTTCCAACTCGCGATACGTGAAATTACGAAAAGATCTGAGCCATTCGATCAATGAGAAATCTCGACCGTTGATATGATATGGATCCATTTCGGCGTTTCACAGATCGAGAATTCTAGAGGAAGGAGTTGTTGGAACTAATGATATGGAAGGTCACGAAATGATCCTGGTTGTTGGAGCTAGAGGACACATGGTGAGGGATTGGGATTTCGTTGACTCACAAATCAGAAAAGTCAAAGGAAGTGTTGAGGGAACTCGCGATATGCGAGGTCGTGACATGATCGCAACCATTGGATCATAGAATGTTGTGAACCGTTTATCTGGAGAGAGAAGCGCTCGTTTGATTGGCTAGTGGTCATAACTCATGGTCACATCGTCGAGAGTTGCAGAGCAAAGCTAGAGAAGCCAAGCTCCATTTCAAATTTTACGACATGGAGAATCGAGACGACTCTTCACATAATCCCCAAAACATGAATTGCAAAATGCATTTTCAGACTTAGCCCCTGGTCACCACCGGTGGTCACGTGAATGGAAGGAGCTAGCGTAGCTAGGCTCAATTCTGGGTACCGAGAATTAGAGGAGTCAAAGGACTCACTGGAGAATCCCCGAGGTGCAAAATCACAAAATGCACTTTAGAATGGGGCTATGGTCACACCCAATGGTCATATCAACGGAAGTGAGGGGAAGGAGCTATCAAAGCTAGGCTCCATTTTGAAGTTTTTGAGTGGAGCGAGGCAATTCGCAGTTGGATATCTCGAAACACGAAATCACGAAACGACTTCTGCATAGGCGTTTGGTCACTACTTGAGGCCACATGTGAAAGGAAAGGGCTTATCCATAAAGGATAAAATGCCCACTATGAAGTTTTCCTCAGGAAGAGAGAAGGCGCCAAAATGCATGAACGCGCGAAGGTTCTCTCAGTAACTGCCAGAATGAAGTGATTGCATCTGCCAAAGAATTTGAGGAGTTGTAGGGTGACTACCAGAGGAGCCGAAGAGCCTTATTGTAAATGTTAGAGACCACTGATGGTTTCTTCCAGAGAATTCAAAGAGTCTTCAAGGTGATCGACAGAGAAGACGAAGAGTCTCAAGGAAACTGCCAGTGGAGTGTAGACTCATCATAGAGTGGACTGATAGATGGAAATGGGTCAAAGACTGTTACAGTTAGTAAATCCAAAATATCTTATTAGAAGGGCCAGTGATGATGAACGCAGTGAAGTGTATGCAGTGGGATAGCGCATGCAACATGCACAAGGTGCACAGAGACTATAAAAATGCATAACAGAAAAGAGATCGGGGTTGTGATTATTGGGAGTGATTCATGCAGGTAGAAATATGAAGTCTATAGGAGAAAAAGTGGAGCAGAAGTAGGGAACAAGAATGTATATATGAGACAGAAAAATTAGGTTGAGTTGCACATGTAGAGTTAGAGTAGAAGATCAGAAAGTTCAAGAAGATGCAAGAAGAGAGACATTGATTGAGGCAGAGCAATTTAGTGTAGCAGAATAGTGAAGTGACTGGTAAGTCTTTGAATAAACACTGTCTCACTGTAATAGAACACAAAAAAGAAAAGTTTTAGATTTCAGGGTGGTAGTGAGGTGCTAGGGAGGACTGTTATCCTCAGAGGTTCAAGTGGGTTCTTGAACATAGGGAGTTGTAGCTTCCATCTGGTTGCAGCCAGAAAAACTATGGTGGGAAGGTTCTTCAAGGGAGAACTATTGTTCCCTGTTATACAGGTCGTGCCTATGTGGTTGAAAGTTGGTGCTTCCATCTAGTTGGTACTGGAACACTTAGGGAGTTGGTGCTTCCTTCTAGTGGGTTCTAGAGAATCCAGAGAGTTGGTGCTCTCAGCAAGTTGAAGCTTGAAAAACAGAGGTGGCAACCTCACAATGAGTTGGAGCTCATAAGTATGATAATGTACAGAATGTAAAGATTACTTATCATATCAAGAAGAAGAGGATTTTACCCTTTATGGGTTTCCTCAGTAAAATCAGAGTCTCTGTGTATTCTATATGATTGATCATTATATATCTATGCATGTTAAGTTATCAACAACACATTAAATAATAATCTAGAAAGAATAAAAAGAAAACACGAGAAAAGTTTCAATATTATATATATATAACTGATTCATGCCCCCTCTCAGTTATATTTCCAACAATTGGTATCAGAGCAAGTGCCTTTGATCAAAGGTAGATCCATAATGAGTCACAATGGAGGTTCAACTAATAGACTCCCTCTGTTCGATGGAACAAACTTTTTCTGGAAAATAAGGATGAGAACACATTTAATGTCTTTCGGTGCTGATGTTTGGGATGTCGTTGAAACGAGATATGTGAAGCCTGTAGTATTGGCCTCAAAAGATGATAAGATGGAGTTTAGATTTAGAACTAAAGCAATGAATGCCATCCTTAGTGGACTTGTTGACGTCGAGTTTGTCAAAGTCATGCATTGTGACTCAGCAAAAGTTATGTGGGACAAGCTGATAAGCAATTATGAAGGTGATGAAAAAGTGAAAGATGAAAAAATTCAGACTCACAGACTGAAGTTTGAGCAGTTAAATATGGATGAAGACGAAACTATCAGTAAGTAATTTTTACGTATAGAAGGAGTTGTCAACACTATGAAAGGGCTAGGTGAAACGATAGCTGATTCTTCTCTAATCCAGAAAATATTAAGATCTCTTCCTGATAGATTTAATCCAAAGGTCTCTGCTATAGAGGAAATAACTGATCTCAAAACGATGACTCTAGATCAACTTCTTGGAACCCTAACTTCTTATGAAATGAGAATCACCAAAGGTAAATACACTACAAGAGAGGCATCTTTTAAAGTAGAGAAAAACATAGACTCCGACATAGATGAGATTGAAGCAAATTTTGTGAGAAGACTGAAGAAAGGATCAGGCAAATACAAAGGTAAACTACCTTTCAAATGTTTCAAATGTGGTAAGATAGGTCATTTTTCAAATAATTGTCCTCACAAAAGAAAGGATCAGACATATGATGATAAGGAGAAGCACAAACACAAAAATTTCTATAAAGAGAATAATTTTAAGAAGAAACTTCTTTGTGTAAACAATGATGATGATCCTTCAGATGATGACTACAGTGACTCTTCTATTGAAGATAAACTAAATGATATCATGCTAATAGCTTTAGAATATATAAACACTGAAGATATAGGAAGTGAGTTTGCTAACTGCGAAGCATAAGTATATCTTGAAGGAGAACTTGTCAACGCCATGGAAGAGAATGATAGACTCAGAGAAAAGGAAAGAAAACAAAAAAAATTACTGCTCAGGTATGAGGAAACATGCAAGGAACCATATGAAGAAATTAATATGTTGAAGTTTAAGTTAGAAGAAGCCAAGAAGATTGAAGACATCCTCAAAAAAAAATTGAAGGAAGCCGAAACGAAAGGTGAAAAATTGGAAGTTGAAGTGGTGACTGTCAGAAAAGATCTAGAGAAATTCCAGGCTTTATATCATCAGAATCTGACAAGTATTAAAGCCTAAGAAGGATTAGCCTCCATTCTAAAACAACAAAGGAATTCAAAGTTGAAAACTGGTTTGGGATATGAAGAGGGATCAAGTAGTGATCAACCAAGCAACAAAGAATTCATCAATTTTGTCAAATCCACAACTACTAACAACAACAAACCTGCAGACACCAAGTAAGGGAATCAACCGTGAAGGAGGAGTGAAGGAAAATCTACCAGAACTAAATCTGAAGAACACATAAATATTACACTCTCTACCTAAGAACATCATTAACATGGAAGAAATCGACCTGCTTAAAGAAGACAACCATTGTCCAGGTACAAAGATTATTTCTTTGGATATTGTTTTTACTTCTCTAACTTTGGCCATAAAGATGTAAATTGTTCTTTAAGATTTAGACATGAGCAATCAAGACAGACAAGGAATAAATACCTGCCACAACAAAGAATGAAACAACGACAGACTGCAAATCGGGTGATGGATGGGGAAAGGATGTAGACTAAGCATACCAATCGTTATGATCCTTTGTTCAATGAACCAGAATGTTACATCTGCCATAATTATGGACATAAGGATGCAGACTGTCAATTAAAGAACTATAAGCCAGAGTAAAATCACAGAGCTGAAAATGTCAAGGTTTGGAAGAAGAATGAAGATAACAAGTGTGGATTAGTGTTGTCAGCTCAAAAACAAAAGGACTCCTGGTATATTGACAGTGGATGCTCCAGTCATATGACGGGTGACAAAAGTAAGTTCCTATCACTCAAGGGAAATAAATTAGGAAGTGTGACCTTTGGAAATGATGCTCCAGGAAAGATCAGAGGTAAAGGTCTAGTAATCTTAAGTAATGGAAGAAGCAAAGATCAAGATGTATTATTTGTTGATGGTTTAAAGCATAATCTTCTTAGTGTCAGTCAGATATTTGACAGAGGATGTGAAGTCACTTTCATTGCCAAGAATTGTAAAATAAAGACAGTCAACACAGGGGAGCTTCTTGGAAAAGGGGTTAGAACTGAAAACAATGTATACGTCCTGAAGGAAGATAAGGAGAAGTGTCATTTAAGCAAAATTGATGAAAGTTGGTTATGGCACAGAAGACTTGGACACCTGAATTTTGATCATATTATCAAACTGAATAATGAAGGTGTTGTGAAAGACCTTCCAAAATTATCTAAGCCTAATAACTCTGTATGCGATTCCTGCCAAATGGGGAAGCTAACTCGTGCTCAATTCAAATCGAAGAGTTTCACATCTTCAGAGAAACCGCTTCAACTTGTTTATATAGATCTGTGTGGACCATCACGGAAAGAAGGAACTGGAGGAGAACGTTACTTTATGCTGGTCATTGATGACTTCTCCAGATGTACATGGGTTTCCTTTTTGAGAGAAAAATATGATGCGTTTGAGAAGTCTAAAATGTTTAAGGCATTAAACATGAATCAAACAGAAAGAAGGTTAAAGGAAATTCCCTCAGACGGAGGAGGAGAATTTCTATCAAGAGATTTCAAAGAATTCTATGATAGACATGGAATTAAAAGAGAATATACTATTCCAGGTACTCCTCAACAAAATGGAGTGGTAGAATGCCAAAATAGATTAGTTCAGCAGATGGCAAGGGATATGATGAATGAGAGGGACATTTCACAAACCTTTTGGGTGGAGGTTGTTCACACAATTGTTTATATTCTAAACAAAGCACATCTAAGGCTGAACAGTGATAAAACTCCACATGAGTTGTGTTTTGGTCGACCTCAATCCATTAAGAATGTCAAAGTATTCGGAAGTAAATGCTACATCAAGAATAATGATGATCATATGGGAAAATTTGATAGTAGAGATGATGAAGGTATCTTCCTAGGATATGCAACGAACAATAAAGGATACAGATGCTTTAACAAAAGATTGCATAAATTAGTAGATTGTATTGATGTTCGAATTGGCAAAGAAGCTCCTGTAAAAGATCAACATAAAATAAGCACCAAGTCATATGAAGAAGAGGATAAGAATAATGAATATGAAGAACAACAAATCTTAGAGTCATAAGAAGATGATGAATCAGGTGTAGAAGAGACACCCATACAAGAAGAGCTAGGACGACAATCAACATCAAATCCTTCCTCCAGAATTACTCAAAATAATCATCCTGAAAGTCAGATAATTGGTGAGAAAGACAAAGGTGTACAAACCAGGAGAAGGATAATCAAAGACACTGAGCAATCAAACATAGAATTCATATCCATGATGGAACCCAAGAACTTTAATGAAGCTAGTAAAGATGTAAACTGGGTAAAATCAATGAATGAGGAACTGGATCAGATTGAAAAGAATGACACTTGGGAACTCATTCCTAGGCCAACAAATAAAAATATAATAGGATCCAAATGGGTCTACAAAAATAAGATGAATGAACAAGGAAATATTGTAAGAAATAAGGCTATATTGGTCTACAAAGGATATGCTCAAATAGAAGGACTAGACTTTGATGAAACATTTGCGCCCGTAGCAAGATTAGAAGCTATTAGAATGTTTCTTGCCTGTGCCTGCCATAAACAGTTCAAAGTCTATGAATTGGATGTCAAGTCAACTTTTCTAAATGGAGATCTAAAATAAGAAGTCTATATGGAACAACCAGAGGGTTTCCAACTGTCAGATAACCCTGACTTTGTCTACAAGCTGAAGAAAGCTTTATATGGGTTGAAACAGGCTTCTTGTTCCTGGTATTATAGACTGGATAAGTATATTCAAAACAAAGGGTTCAAGAGAGGAACTGTTGACAACAATCTATATATCAAAACAAAGAGTGATGATTTGATCATCGTGTTGGTCTATGTAGATGACATCATCTTCAGAAGCAATAATGCTTCATTGGTACAATGGTTTTCTTCTGCCATGCAACCTGAATTTGAAATGTCCATGATAGGGGAATTGCCATTTTTTCTTGGTCTACAAATTACTCAAAGGTCTGAAGGATTATTTATTTCTCAGGAGAAATATCTAAGAGAAATGTTGAAAAGGTTTCAAATGGAATATTCCACACCTATGAGCACACCTATGGTCACTGGATGCAAGTTAAGCAAGGATGCTGACTCACCTGATGTTGACCAGAGTATAGGTCTATGATAGGAAACCTATTGTACATCACAACATCCCATCCATACATAATGAATGCTGTTGGAATGGTAGGAAGGTATCAAGTTGCACCTAGACAGAGTCATTTGTTAGCTTTCAAAAGAATATTCAGATGTTTGAAAGGAACAATGGCCTATGGTCTATGGTATCCTAGGAATCAAAATTTCCAACTATAAGTCTATTCAGATGCTGATTGGGCCAACTGCATGGATGAAAGGAAAAAAATGAGTGGAGGTGCATTATTTTTAGGAGATTCTCTTGTATCATGGTTGAGCAAGAAGAAAGGTTCCATTTCTCTATCAACTATAGAAGCTGAACACATTGCAGCTGCCACTTGTTGTACCCAAGTATTGTGAATGATTCAAACACTTACAGACTTGGAGGTAAAATATACTGCACCGATCCCAATTCATTTTGATAATACCAGTGAAATTAGTGTGTCAAATAATCTTATATTTCACTCCAAGACCAAACATATACCCATCAAGTATCACTTCTTGAGGGAACAAGTAACCAATTCTGTGGTTTTTGTGCATTATATTCCATCCAAAGATCAGATTGCTGATATCTTCACTAAACAACTTGCACAAGCTAAGTTTGAGTATCTATGCTAAAAGTTGGGCGTGATCCCATTATCAACCTAAGAGAGTCCATTCTATCAGGGGAAGTATGTATTGGTTGAATATCTGATCCCTCCAAAAAATACCACAAAAACTCAGGGGGAGCATGTTTTCTTTGAAATTGATGTCAAAGGGGGAGAAAATGAGTGGTCCAGACTGGGTGCTATAGCTAGAGGTCCAAACCAATTAGCACAGTTGTTCAAGGTTGCCATCAATGCCAAAGGGGGATATTGTTGGCATGTTTACAGGCAGAGCGTGTTTGTCATTGCTGGTAAGAACAACATGGTATGGTTACAGGAAAGAACAACACAGGAAGACAACACATGCAGAGTGCACCTATCATTTGATGGAAAACAGGCTCAGAAGACATCGTAAGTCCAGACAGGAGGAGCACGCAGATGGAGGACAAATCTTGGGCATTATATCCGAGCGCGAGGACGGTTCGTCATTGGATCCAGGAGAATCTGCATGATCTTTAAAGTGCAAGGTGAAGCAGGCTTACAAAATTTCGAAAGCAGGAGGACCTTCCATCTTCGAGCAGGACAAGTGGCTACAGATCAACATTTCGCTGACTGAAAGGTCAAAGGAAGGAGGGGCCTAACCTTCCAACTCATGATATGTGAATCTGAGCCATTGGATCAATGAGAAATCTCGACCGTTGATCTGATATGGATCCATTTCGACATTTCGTAGACCGGGAATTCCAGAGGAAGGAGTTGCTAGAACTCGCGATATGGAAGGTTGTGAAATGATCCTAGTCGTTGGAGCCAGAGGACACGTGGAGAGCGATTGGGATTTCGCTGACTCACAAATCATGAAAGTCAAAGGCAGTGTTGAGGGAACTCGTGATATGCGAGGTCGTGACATTATCACAACCATTAGATCACAAAATGCTATGAACCGTTGATCTGGAGAGAGAAGCGCTCATTTGATTGGCGAGTGGTCATAACTCATGGTCACATCGTCGAGAGCTAGAGAGAAGAGATAGAGAATCCAAGCTCCATTTTGGAGTTTGAGACATGGAGAGTTGAGATGACTCTTCAAAAAATCCCTGAAACATGAATTATGAAATGAATTTTCGGACTTGGCCCTTAGTCACCGCCGGTGGTCACGTGAATGGAAGGAGATAGCATAGCTAGGCTCCATTTCAAGTACCGGGAATTAGAGGAGTCAAGGGACTCACTGGAGAATCCCCGAAGTGCTAAATCACGAAATGCACTTTCGAACGGGGTTGTGGTCACACCCAGTGGTCATATCAACGAAAGTGAGGGGAAGGAGCTAGCAAAGCTAGGCTCCATTTCAGAGTTTCATGAGTGGAGTGATGCAACTCGCAGCTGGATATACCAGAATGCAAAATTGTGAAACAAATTCTGCATAGGCATTTGATCACCTCTTGAGGCCACATGTGAAAGGAAAGGGCTTAGCCAGAAAGGATAAAATTCCCATTGTGAATTTTTCCTCAGGAAGAGAGAAGATGCCAAAACGCATGAACGCGCAAAGGTTCTCTTAGTAACTGTGAGAGAATTTGAGGAGCTATAGGGTGACTTCCAAAGGAGCTGAAGATCCTCGGTGTAACTGTTAGAGACCACTGATGGTTTCTGCCAGATAATTCTAAGAGTCATCAGGGTGATTGACATAGAAGACGAAGAGTCTCGAGCAACTACCAGTGGAGTGTAGACTCATCATAGAGTCGACTGACAGATGGAAATGGGTCGAAGACTATTACAGTCAGTAAAGCCAAAGGATCTCAGGAGAAGGGCCAGTGATGATGAACACAATGAAGTGTATGTAGTGGGATAGTGCATGCAGCATGCACAAGGTGCACAAAGACTATAAAAATGCAGAACAAAGAAGAGATCGGGTCTGCGATTATTGGGAGTGATTCATGCAGGTAGAAGTATGAAGTCTACAGGAGAAAAAGCAGAGAAGAATCAGGGAACACGAATGTATATCTAAGATAGAAAAAGTAGGCTGAGTTGCACATGCAGAGTTAGAGCAGAAGATTAGAAAGTTCAAGAATATGCAAAAAGAGAGACATTGATTGAGGCAGAGCAATTAAGTGTAGAAAAACAGTGAAGTGACTGGTAAGTCTTTGAATAAACATTGTCTCACTGTAATAGAACACTTAAAGCAAAGTTTTAGATTTCAAGGTGGTAGGGAGGTTCTAGGGAGGACTATTGTCCTCAGAGATTCAAGTGGGTGCTTGAACACAGGGAGTTGTAGCTTCCATCTGGTTGCAGCCAGAAAAACCAAGGTGGCAGGGTGGTGCAAGGGAGAACTATTGTTCCCTGTTATACATGTCATGACTGTGTGACTGGAATTTGGTGCTTCCATCTAGTTGGTACTGGAACACTTAGGGAGTTGGTGCTTCCTTCTAGTGGGTTCTAGAGAATCCAGAGAGTTGGTGCTCTCAGTAAGTTGCAGCTTGCAAAACAGAGGTGGCAACCTCACAATGAGTTGGAGCTCATAAGTATGATAATGTACAGAATGTAAAGATTGCTTATCATATCAAGAAGAAGAGGTTTTTACCCTTTATGGGTTTCCTCAAGAAAATCAGTGTCTATGTGTATTCTATATGATTGATCATTATATATCTATGCATGTTAAGTTATCAACAACACATTAAATAATAATCTAGAAAGAATAAAAAGAAAACACGAGAAAAGTTTCAAGCTTAT